>JAVSBV010000086.1:1595323-1608507 GCA_033117975.1 Parotocinclus spilosoma | reverse complement strand
ATGGTCATAATGGGGTATTTTGTGTAGAATTTTGAGGAAAAAGATTAATTTAATACAATTTGCAATAAGGCTGTAACGTAACAAAATGTGGAAAAAGTAAAGCGCTGTGAATACTTTCCAGATGCACTGTATGCCTGTTGCAGTAAAAGATTTGCACATGTTTATGTTTATAAGCCTCATCAAACATAAGAATTAATTGTTCTGTAATGGCTTTTGCCTTTTATGAAAATCAGACAAGAAATGTAACATTATTCTTGCTCTTAATTTTGCCAGTAACTTACAGGAGCACTATGTAATATTGTCTCAGTAAACTATTTATATATAGTGGATTAAATCTCCTCCTTTCGGCTCCCCATGTTAGTGCTCATCACAGCGGATCTCATCTGCTTCGATACAGTCATCCAATTTATTCCAAGCTTGGGACCATACACTGGCACTGGTTGGGCACTGAAACTTTAAAACTTTGGCGAGATCACTTAATCTGATATATCTTTGGGGAAAAAACGGAGTACCTTGAGAACTCCCCCCCCCCCGGACATCAAGTCTGTCAGAAATATTTGCCTAATAAACTAAAAGCTGATGTTTTAGTAAGAATAGCCTAGTTGTACCTGGAAAATGTACTGTTTTTAAATGTACAACTAGCACTAAATAACACACATTAGCCACTATTAATCCTAGAAATTAATCCTAGTCCTAGAAAATCATAATAGATGTAAATTAAACTGACTTGCTAAATCTGTACCATCCACTGTAAGACATTCTATGTTTTCTTGAATGCAATTACCAGGAAAAAAAAAGCTTGTATTTGTGTCAAAAAGTACACTACCTTGCCCAAAAGGTCACTTTTTAAAAAAAAATTAAATTAAGCAAATGCTTAAGAGCATAAAAGCTGTTGATTAGATAATTACTGCTGTGATTGTTTCAACTGACATTTATTTAAACCATAGGTGATGTTGTGAGTAGGTTCTCATTTCTTAATTAACCATGCCAAGAGACTCATCCCACGGTCATTTATAAGATGTTATTGAGTTTCAAAAGGGTCACATTATTAGCCTGCAGGAAGCTAAGAAAACAACTATCTAGATTGCTGAAGTTGCACAACACATTATTAAAAGCTGGAAGCATAGTGATGGTGAGATCACCTGCATGCTTGGTGATTTGGAGTCGTAACAGAAAACAGTAGAACTTAAAACATGTCCTAGAAAGGATATGTTTAGTAATTAAAGTAAAAACATTTCATTGAGAGCTCTCAGGATTAGGACAGCTAAACAGTTGTCTGGACAATGGAAACCATTTGTTAGTAAGGAAACTTCAACTGGAGCAAAAACTATGGAGTCTGAAACAATGGAAAGGGATCATGTCGTTTGAGTCCTGATTAACCCCAGCAACGGACATCTTGGGCTGATAAGTGAAGAACGTGAAACAAGGCACCCATCATGGATCCACCCATTGTACAGGACTCTGCGGGTAGTGTTATGATTTGGCGTTGCTTCAGTTGGTCAAGTCTACGTTCAACAATACTATGTTCCAATAAACTATTTTAAAATAAAATCCAGATTGTACTGAATGACCAGGTTTATCCCATCGTTTGATTTTTGATTAAAGTCGTTGAAACAATGCAGTAATTAGCACAGCCCAATGAAATATTGCAAATATTTGTTTGGCCAGGCAGTGTGTATTACTACTGATTTCTGATGTTCTCTACCATAATGGTGTAGCCAGAGATGACTTTTTTTTTTTTTTTTTCTTTTTCTCTTCTCTTTTTTTTTTTCCCTCTCCTGTATTTATTAAGGTTCGCAGGTGCATCTATGAACATGGGATTTATTCTGTGAGAAGTTCCGAAAGCCATTACGAAACCCCTGGTTCAGCGTCCACTGTGTGACAGTGTTGCGCTTACAGAATTGGCTTGATTGACTAACTGTTACAATGTGCTAAACAAGTCATGGCTACTGAAAATTACTCGAATCAACACTCAATGCAGTTTTTAGACTTTCTTATTACTCCTTCCTGAGCATTCAATTTCAGAGATTAGCTATATGTCTACTTATAATGTATTTACAAACCCGAGTCAGAAAAAGTTGAGACAGTAAGGAAAATGCTAATTTAAAAAATGCACTTTCTAACATTTGCTTTGACCTTTGTTATTATACAGGCTGTGGGAACCCAAGATATTTAATGTTTTGTCAGGCTAACTTTATTTAATTTAGTTAATTATCATCCATTCCTGCATTTCAGTGGTTCTGTCAGCTATTGATAAATGACGGTTTTGGATACAGTGCAGTCTGAGGGATCAGAGATCACTGGAATTCTGATTAGACCTGAGCTCTTACATGCTAAAATTCCTCCAGATTTCATAATTTGTTTAATAATGCAATAATGCATTTTAGAGAGGGAAATATGCAAATCCCTTCCAATATCTTTGAGGAACTGTGTTTTGAGCATTTCACATGCATTTTACAAATTAGAAGTCCATGCCACATCTTTGCTCCTGACATGAAGTCATAGCCTTTCAAGGGTATTGTTGTTAAACCAAATAAATACTGGCCTAAATTTCCCTACTCCATGCCAACTTTTGCAACGTGTTGCATGCCCAAAATACAGGACTGGTTGCATATCAACAAATTAAGTTGATAAATATCTCGTCATGTCTGCAGTTAATGCCTGTAAGGCATTATTTATTAACTGCATTTTTTATTTGCATTTTCTAATTTGGTGTTGTAGTTTCTGTATGGTGCACTTATTTTATTAGAGGATGCATGCAGCTGTAGTAAGACTCTCATTGTGCTAACCTAGTATTTCCCTTTATATTTTTTCACTTCTGCTTTTTACAGAAAAAGCCACTCTCCTCCATCATAAAAGAAGTCTGTGATGGGTATGGAATTATAATTTATGAACTTTACTTTTGGTTGACTGAGTTGCATTTCTGAAACCATGCACATTCGTGTGAGTCACTTCAGATGCATGAAGCATAATAACATTGCGTCTTAATTTTTGATTCTCCAGGTGGCAACTGCCAAACCATGAAACCTATGCTCTACAAAATGCTGACTCAACTAATTTCTACATCACAGAAAAGGTTTGAGGACCATTGTCTGACCGTATTTTCTGCTTTTACTCATGATACGTTTTCTGTTGGTATTAACAGTTCTCCTCTACTTTCCTGCAGAACCGCAACAACATCAAAAATGGCTCCATTCTGCGGCTTACCACGTCTCCTGTGAGTAAGAGATTTGCAGGATGTTTTTCCACTTTTGTATCAGGTGGTGTTTATGAGGACACACTCCATCTGAGAGGCTTGCCTTTATCCCTATGACTTGTTCCCGCTCTGCTCTGCTAATCCCATATGTGAGGCGGCAACTGATTTGACTTCCTAAATCGTCAGCAACAGCAAGAGATGACTGCATGACAGGTTTAGCTAGAAGTAGGGCCAGCTGCACTCGTTCTTCTTCAGTTGCTTTACTGGCAGCTAAGCAATGAGTGTTCTCCTCAAGGAGAGTCTACTCCTTAGCCATTTGTAGGGGAATTGGGCCTTCACTTTTTTCTAAACATTTGGTATATGCACTCCACATTGCATCTTAGTTGATCAAAAGCAGTGTTTACTGTCTCACGCTTTATTGATGGCACCTCTTACTGCTCTGACTGCGAGCAAATCTAACATCAATTTTGAATAAGAAAAAATTCATCCTACGCCAAAACATTTTATAATTTTTTTACAGCCATATTAAAATGGTTGTGAAAAAGACTAAAATAAGTGGAGAAATAGTTGTTTTCTTTGCAGCATTGTGCTTTTGTGGTCCTGCCCCTTTTTCAAAAGCAGTACATACATTGACAACTCAATGTTGGTCAAAGCCAATCTGTATCCTGGCGCTCACAGATGTCTGAGTGATCCATGTTGCACTGATGAAGACAGAGACTGATCTTTGGATGTGAGGGTTGCTATCCCTTAGTTATACGCTTTTGAATGCATGGACCCAGATAGCCATTGTCAGGGGTCAATGGCACCAGTGATACTATAAAGTCAACCCAATAGAGATATTTTCTCACCTCTACATGTTAGCACAAACGCAGTGTGATGTTAGATTACCTGATATGTTGTTTTGCTAAAACACTTTGTTTAGCGTGATGTACAGTGCAATCTCTTAATTTGAGCACCTTTTCACGCGAACAATTTGGACATTAAAACCGTTCATTTATTTATTAATTTTTTTGCCCTCTCATACACCAGAGTAAATAAAACTGCTATTCCAAATACAATACACGTAATCCAGTCCAGTAAGTGTCAATACGGTATACAGATCACCAAAAACTCAATAAAAGAAGAACTGCTGGTGTTAGAAGAAGTGCTAGCATAGGAATGTTATATGTATTATTATATTATATATATATATGAGTCTACTGGTGCGATTTCAGACAAACACAACACCTCCACCCCCAATCTCGACACCGTTGTCCAAGTAATAAAATGTGCCAAATCTGTTTGCCTTGGTGGCTATAAAATTTCACTTTATTTTTGCTTACTTTGTGTTTTTAATGATTTATATGCTTTGTATTAATAAAATAAAACAATCATTTGTGGGTCGGTAATGGAATAATATTATTTACATTTCTACTTATGGGGAAATTTGATTCTGACTTGAATCCTATCTTAGTTTCAAATGGATATTAAGAATTAATTAAGTTTGAATTACAAGGTTAGACTCTATACCACCTTTAGCCAGTAAGTCAGGTATTGAATCCTCTGTTGGTGTTTGTGTCTGTGTACACCTTTCTGTGTCTGTGTATGTGTGTGTCTGCCTCTACTGGCTGTGCTCCCAGGCCCAGATGGCACAGCAGCTGCAGGAACGCATCCAATCCAGCAGTCTAGACATGAAGCTGGACGCACTAAAATCCCTGGCCAATGCGTCCAGAGACATCACCTTCGCCCAGGAGTTTATTAACCTGGATGGCATCTCGCTGCTTACTCAGATGGTGGAGAGTGGAACAGAGTAAGTGAAACTTTCTAAACGAGCTGTTTTTCACATCCTTCTATTCTCATCTGTGACCACGCAGCAGGGCTGAAGCCACAAGACACCATGGCCCACTGGCTTGTACCTTTTTCATACAACAGTATGTGTAGCTTTTCTCTGAAAAACTCTACTACTGAGTCACGTTTCAAAAGCGGCAGTGCCGATGTGGAAAGTTTCAATAGCAGTATAAATTTAAAAATAATAACGTTCTGCAAAACAGCACTGAGGAAATTCTGCGTTTTCTTACACCTCATGCGCAACATGTCAACTAAAATATCTGGTGTGAAACACTGTGGCTTGGTTTGGGGGTTGACATATTAAAGCTTGAACAGTTGTTACATGTTTTGTAAGGGGTCACTTTTGTCATGCTTGCTCTGACTGAGGCCCCGGAATCCTGTAGACCAAAATAGTGCAGCCCTACCTATAGAAAAGAGAGATTTAGCCTGAAATAATCAATTTTTTCTCCAACCAACACTTGTGTGCACTTAACTGTTTCTTTTTTCAACCTTCCTAACAGCTTCTGAAAAAACATTGGCTTGAAACAATAGTTAAGTTTTTTGACCCTTCTACTTTAAGACTTCTGCAGTTAACCTTAGCATGCTGGATATCAGCTTCTGTGCAAAATCTTGTTAAAAGTTTCTGGGTTTTTGTTTGTCCACCCTCTTTTTTGAGGATTGATGACAGGTTCTCAAAGAGATTGAGATCTGGGTTATTTCCTGACCATGGACCCCAAATTTCAATGTTTTGTTCAAGGAACCAATTGGTTATGACCATTGTCTTGTGACATGGTGCTTCATCATGCTCGAAAAAGCATTTTTCGAGAGGTCCTAAGTAGTCTTATGGGGGGTTTCATCAGAGAAAATAACTTTACCCCAGTCCTCTGCAGTCTAATCTCTATGCTTCATGCAGAATATTAGTCTGTCTTTGATATTTATATTTAAGGGAAGAGACTTCCTGACACCAAGACATCCTCCAAAAGCCATTCAGATGTGCTCACACCTGCTTTCTGCCATTCCTGAGCAAGTTCTGCACTAATGGTGACCCGATCTCTTAACTGTATCCTCTTTAGGAGGCGGTCCTGACACTTTCTGGGGTGCCATGAAACCTTCTTCACTGTAATTCAGCCACACTCCTTAAAGTTCTTGATGATTCGATAAATGGTTGATCGGGGTGCTCACTTACAAGCAGTAATGTCCTTGCCAGTGAGACCCTTTTAATGCAATGTAATGGTGACTGCACATGTTCCATTGATGGTAACCATGGTTAACAGGAGGAAACTTAAAAACCCCACTACCCTTTCAAAACCCATCTGCTCTTCTAATCAATATGACAGAGTGATATCAGCTGTCTTGTCCTCATTAACCTTTTCCCCTGGCATAACGAGATCATTACTTAACTGATGTATGCAGACAATTTTGTAGGGCTGAAATGCAGCAGCTGTAATGCAGTAATTTTCATGGCAGGCAATGACTTTGTTATTAATTGAAATGTATCTGATCATCCTATACAATTAAAAGTTAATACAAATTGCCCCCATTTAAAACTGAAACCAAAATTTTTGCAATTCTCAAAACGTTCGGACACGACTGTAGTGTAGGTGGAATTTGATGAGAGGTGGGATAAAAAAATAACACTATCTCACAAACACAAATCTCAGCCATTAGATCATTAACCTGCTGATACTACTGTGGTCTTCTATCAGCTATTTTTGAATAGAAAAAATACAATCTTTGATACTCCTACTTATTTAAAAATACATATTTTCCTGCACATTAGTTGTTACTGATGCATATATTATTGTGTAAAAGTCTTATGCTTTCTATATTTTAAATTCATTTTCTGCTTAATATTTCTGTTTTAGTGGCCACTGCACTTGTTCATACTTTGTTAGTCCCCTTTACTGTGTTCTATAATGGTTCTGGTGGCTGGACAATTTTGATTATATACTGAGGTGTTTAAAAAAAAATGACACACAGCAACTCCAGCAGCACTACCGTATCTGACCTTCTTGTACCAGCACACTAAAAGACCACCACCACCATATCAGTGAGAATGATCCTGTGAGGGTCCTGACCATTAGAGAATGTGACAATAAACAGATGGACTACAGTCTGTAATTGTAGAACTATGAAGTGCAATGACTACTAAATCAAAACAAAAAAAGTATAATAATTAAAATACTGAAAAATATTTAATGCCTAAAGCTTTGACGGTACTGTGTGCATTTACAAGGGTTACTGGTTAAATGTTACACATTACTTTGTTTTTTTACTGACTGACTTGCTGACTGTACGAATAATGTGAGCTTTTAAATGCTACTAAAGCTGCTATAAAAGAATTACTGTTGTTGGGGCTAAAATCCAGATGACTTAAGTTCAGTAATGGCCAAATGAATGGTGAAAGAATTGAAAAAAATGCATGAGAAAGGGACATCAGTGGGATATCGGTGGAGGGGAGAATGAGGCAGTACTAATGCACTGCAGCCTCTGTATCCACTCTGAGCAGCTCTCCCTGCTCTAAATTGCCATGATTTGCAGTAACTGGGTATGGGCCTGGCTGTGTGGCTCTGAACAGATCAGCCTCCTGACACCATGAAGCCACTCGACACAGCTTAGAGGGAAAGGTAGTGCAGCAAAGAGCAGGATTTCCTTTTCTCAACATAGCATGTGCTCAGGTTTAGGTTTAGAGTTGCAGTGGAGACCTATCTTGAAGGGTCCAGTTATCTTAATACTGTTTATCTTTAAAAAATTCTAACTAAGGAGCCTCTATTGTGTTTATTCTAACTGTCACTAATCCAGAACTGAATGTTCCAGTTCCACTAGCAAATGCTATCATTAAATATTGAAACCAAGACCCAATGTTACATAGAATGGAGACAGTTTATAAATGATTTGATGCAAATACAATCATGATACATGCGACATCGCTCTCACACACGTCTGATTGTACTTGTAAAGTCAAATTTATTCATATAGCACTTTTTATAATAAAGTATTGTCTCAGTGGCTATACATTTATTTTTTAAGGCCCAGAAGCCCAATTGAGATGAAAATGGCAAGAAAAATGGTGACAATGGCAATGAAAAAACTCCCAAAATCTTTTCGGGAGGTGTACTTGGGAGTACCAAGAAACAAAAAGGGATCTAACATCCTCGGGCAGCTTACGTTATGTATGTAAACAAATTTAAAAGTTAATAGTAATCATTCAAACAAAATATGAAACTAGAACACAGGACAATGGTATATACAGTAAATAAAATAATAAATATAATAATCGAGCAGATCAAGAGTTTGTCATATGCACTGAGAAACCATACATGAACATAACCCGGAAAAAAACCATAATATTAACATGAATATGTATCTGCGTTAATTACTCCAGTAAACAGAGTAACTGTAGGTTCTTGCGTTCTGAGCTGGTAAGTTTTGTTGGCATGGCATATTAATGGAAGTTAACCAGAACATTAGAGAGGGACGTTCTTGCACTGTGCTGTGGTCAGAGTAAAAGCATAAGAACTGGAACTGGTAATGGAAGTGAATAGAAGTAAGTGAAGTAAGAACTTGTCAGTACTTTATATTTGCATAATAAGTACAATAACTAATTAATGCTACTCTCAAACTACAATTTGACCACAGTAGCCAAAAGCAAATTTGGCTCTTTTTGTTCTTCAAATCGAGAGCGTAGTGTACATGGGGAAGATTAGCAAGATTTCCTTTTTTTAGTGGGTACATTTGATTGTGACAAGAATTAAAATAGTGTTAAAACACTGCACACATGGACATGTTCACACAGAGAGAATAGTGTAAAGAAATTATGCTATATTTAAGCCATCCAAAGCTAGTGTGCTATTCATTTTTTTATCTAAACCTAAAATAAACCCTTTTTCTTGTGGCAGAAGCTTTAGATTTAAGTTTTATATTTGATGCTGAAATTTAAGCTCAAGCTCTAGATTTGATGCTGGACTCAGATTGCCATAGCCTCCCTGTCCACATCATGTCACAAATAGTCACTGCTGATGTTACGTTAAGATAAATAAACAGAATTGTTGGGGTTGTCCTTTTAAAACTAAGGGAAATGGTTGGGTTGGTGGTTTACCAATGGTAGTGGTTCAAATTGCACTGTTCTTATTTGTGCTTTTTGTTGTATCAGCCACATTGTAAACTGGTTCATAATATACTGGACAAAAAAAAAGGTCTCACTTAAATATTTAATTGCAACCCCTTTAGCTTTGATTACTGCATGCATCTTAAGCCACAAGCTTCCGCAATGTCAAAACATTTATTTCTGTCCAGAGGTACAGTAATTTTTCTCCAAGATCTTGTATTGACGATGTGAAAGTTGTAGCACTGCACAAAGTCTTCTCCAGCACATCCCAAAGATTCTCAATGGGGTTCATTTCTGGACTCAGTTCTGTGATGGCCAGTCCATGTGTGAAAATTGTTTCCTGCTCCCTGAAGCACTGAGCCCTAGAACCTGAATTTGCACCCGATGAAACCTGGCATTGTCATCTTGTAATATTCCTTTGCCATCAAGGGAAAGAAACATTTATGGAATAACCTGGTGGTTCAGAATATTCAGGTAGTCAGCTGACCTCAATCTTTGAGGACATAACGTTGCTAAACCTGACCAACTGCAGCAACCCCAGATGCACTGCCCCCACAGGCTTATGTGGCAGGCACTAGGCATCATTTCTCTGGAACAGGGTAAATCTGGACTCATCAGACCACATGACCTTCTTCCATTGCACCAGAGCAAGCAAATTGAGGCTAGGTTAGTTTAGTCTAGTTACATTTTGCCGATTAGCCTCATTAATCTGCATAGAATCACCACAGAAACAGATCACCACAACAGAATGAATTATGTATGTCCTGCCCTCCTATAACAATGTACTTGAATGTTTAGTTTGCCAGCTTTAATGGAAAACTTGGCAGACTTTCACCGAGTCTTGACTTTTTTGTCCAACACCATTGCCTGATACCATTGCCTTTAAGTAATGTTCCACATTCTGCTGAATAACATTCTCAAAAGAGTGAAGGCTGAGGTGCAGTGAAGGCCAAATCCGTGCAAATACCACACTCATGTTTTTAATGTTGTTTTTTTGGGTGTCCAGAATGGGTATAATGTAAGTGACTCTGCCGGCTGATGTATGCGTGGGATAGTGTTGAACTACTCATTCCTCATTTATATTCAAATAGTCTAGTCCATCCTTGTGTGGAAACAACTGTTTTTTTTTAATATGACATACTTTTTAGTTTCATATTGTAGTGTGCAGTTTGAGAAGACAGCTTTTATCTATTTTGATGTTAACCAGGAATTAACCAGCCTCAGTGTTAAGCATTTAAATGTTAAAGCATTAGTTCAGTATCTTCTTTGTACAGATTGTATGAAGTAGAAATAAGGAGAGACTTTTGACCCAAGTTGTAACATCATTATCCGTTCTCATTTCTGAATCCCACATGAAATGTTTCCACACCAACGTAAACGGGATCTGTAGCCTTGCTCTTCACTTCTTTGGGTTTGCAATACATAAAGCAGTTCTCTGTAACCAGCCCCTGCCCTTAAGGATTTATTGTGTGGCTTTCTGTGCAGTCCATTCATACTACAGACACAGTCTTGTATATTTGCCAGGATTTAAATACATGCCGCACATTCCTGTTCAGCAATGAGCATGATGTAATTTCTTCTGGAGGCTGTGGCCTGACACTCTCTAGGGCTCAGACCTCGTGCTCAGATGACACCAGGAATCATGAATGTGGAACTTGAGCAATGGAAAGTCGCCCTCTAGTGGCTATCTGTTGTCATTGAATCACGTTCAGTACACGCCACGTGAGCCAGACTTTTGTTAAGAATGCAGTGCAAGTCAGTGGGCCAACAATTGTGACGTCACGTGAACAATGTGTTTTAGCTTAAAAGAAGTTACAAAACACGTGTACAGTATGTAGCGACAGGAGAAACAAAGGACATGGTTCTGTAATTGCAAATGCATAACAAATGTGTGCATACTGATAAGTATTAGGAAAAAAACCGTTTCTGTGTTTACCAGAAGGGAAAATGTTTGCCATCTTAGTGAAATTTGTCTGCTTGCTTAGACTTTATAACAAATTCCTTTTTACTTTAAAACGTGTTTTATGCAAATCTGGTACACATTTGCTAAAGCAGTTTCTTCATATCTTGAATTAATGTCTGAACCATTGTAAAGAGTTTTTATTGACCGTTTCTTTCTGAAACATGTGCATTGTGTGCCGATTTAATGAAAGCCGGTGGGACTGGTGAGCAGTGCTCTGCTTTCTTCACTGCTCAGCTTGGCATGCTTTGAGTCTTAAGCTGTGCATTTGCCTTTCCTATGTCAACTTATGTCAAAATCTTTGTGAAAACTGTTAAATCTTGTATAACTTGTATAATGTTGTTTGACAGTTTGCTCTCACAGGCCTATTTATTAAAGGTTCTGTCAGTCATTGCTGCTTTACCATTAGTTTCTCTGTGTGCTGGCTCCAGATGTATCAAAAGGAGCCAGTAGATCAGACCATTGTTGTTCATGTTGCTGTCCCCTGACGTTAAAGTTTTTAAATCTTTGCAGACGGTATCAGAAACTACAGAAGATGATGAAGCCCTGGTAAGCCCTCGAGCTGGATAGCCCCACTGTCTCTTAGCCTCTAATCCTCCACAGTCTGCATGATCTGGCTCTGGGCTCGTCCTCACCATCAAACTGATGGGGGAAAATCATGGCACTCACTGCAGCCACTATCAGTCACTAATCAGTTTTTGTTCCTAACTTGTTTTTTATGTTACCCAATCAAATCTTTTCCTCTGTTTACATGTGGTATTGAGCAATTTGGGCTCTAACATTGTAGACAGATTTCTAACCACCTTGCTCACTTGAAACCTTTCCAGTTAATAAGTACACCTAGCTTGTACATTTACTGGTCATTTTGTCAGATATGCCTTTACCTACCAAATCTATTTAATGAAAATTAACCAAGATTTGATATAATTGGTTTTCACTGAGAAGCTCTCTCAGTTAATTGGATGATTGTTAGCACAGCAGTAACACTATAGTGCATTATAGCATTATAGATCACACGATGTCCTGATATGGGTGCATTTGGTGCGGCATTGTTGCTTATACGCATCAGTGTCGTTGCTAGTTTAAGAATAGTCCAAAACCACAACTGCAGTGTTCCTGTGATAGTTATGACGAATTACAAGCTATAGAAGGATTACAATTGTGCTGTAGGTTCTAACTTACAGGATCTAGTAGGCATGTCTAATACAGTGGCCAGTAAGTTAAAAGTTGTTGTGTGTTAGTGCATGCTAAAGCTATTTAAATTCTTTTTATTTATTTTATTTTATTTTATTTTTGGGGTGGGGGATTTGTAGTTTGTAGCTGGTAGCTTAGATCTGTAGTTTATTGTAGTTAGATTTTAAATTCAGCTCAATTGTTTTGGTCAACGTGAAGTTTTAGTGCACTCATTGGTTTAAAATACTATAATTGTAACTACAGCATGACTCTCTTGCCACAGAGTCATTCAAGAACACATATAAAATTGATAATTATTGATTAAAACAATCCATTATACAAATACACATTGAGACATATTTATCAGTGAAAATGTAATTAGTGCATTTAGTGTTGGGGCATTTGACAGGTGCCTATTGAGAGAGTGGAAACGAGGCGTGGTTTAGTGCCTTTTTACGATTAATCACAGCTTCTAACGAAAAACTGAATGATTTATTAAATTATTGACAAAACATTATTGCCCATGGGTGACTTTAATGTCAGTTCACCCAATTTTAGCTCCCCAAATTTCTCTCTTTAGCCTGTGGAGCAGTTATGTTCTTGCTGACTTGTACTATTCACAAACAAATTTCAATATGTCTAACCAAATACCAGCTTTCAGATTAATGCTGCTGCTTAATTCCAGGTGCAAATGATTTACTTTACTAATTTATTTTAATTTATTTTCTAAATGCTTCACATAAATTAAAGTTTAACTGGGGCCCTAATGCCACATTAGGCCATCTGGTTGTGTCTGTTTTTTGTGATGATATATATTTTTTAAAGATTTCCGTGCATACTTCTTCTGATACAACTTTTAACATATTTACTTAATTAAGGTATGATTTTTGAAAAATAATATAACGGTGGTGTAAATATTAAGGTAGTGTTATAGAAAGTTA
>JAVSBV010000086.1:1573293-1595223 GCA_033117975.1 Parotocinclus spilosoma | reverse complement strand
ATATTCGGAGCCTTCTCCATGAATCTCAAAAGTGTGCTCAGGTGCATGCTGTTTCTACTGTTCATGCTGTAGAGTCACGTGACGCCAGAACGCCTCTCAATAGAGGGCGATGTACTGCACCGAACAGCGTTCAGCTAGAAACAGACAAAGAACAGCAACTATGGCGGACAGATTAACGCAGCTCCAGGATGCGGTTAATTCCGTATGTACAACTGAATTTTCCAGTCTATATTGTTGCCTGATCAGTGTTAATATCTGTTCTTGAATCATACCCTTATTGCTGTTTCTTTGTTAATGTTATCTGTGACTGAGGCTGTGTGTTTTTTCTTTACTGAGACTATAGTACAGTTCTAGAAGGCTTTTACAATGCATTATTTAGACTATAAAAACACCGGCAACTTTTTAGGTAAAAACCTCGCTAGTACCGCGTGGTTCTCAGTTTTACCTTAAGAACTTTCGTTATTCTTTGTGGATTCAACAAGGTGCCTTAAATGTTCCTCAGAGAGTTGGTCCATATTGACATGATAGCATCACGCAGTTACTGCCCATCTATGATGTATATTTCCCGTTCCACCATATAAGAAATGTGCTCTATTGGAGTATATTGGGGCCATTTGAGTACAGTTTAGTATAACTCAATGTCATGGCAAGCAACTAGTTTGAGATGATTTGAGCTTTATGACATGTTTTCCTATTTGAAATGTCCATCAGAAGATAATAGTGATAAAAGGATATGGTTATGAACAATACTCAGGTAGGCTTAAGGTATTGAACTGGTATTAACAGGCCCAAACTGTGCTAAGAAAACGTCCCCTACACCATTATACCTCCATCAGCAGCAGCACAGCAGCCTGAACTCTTAATACAAAGCAGAACGGATTCACTCTTTTATGTTGTTTATGCTAAATGCTGTCCCTACTCTCTGAGTTATCACCATTCGGCCTGCTCTAGTGGGTGACAAGCTGACATTGATGCAAGTGTCCAAGATTGCTGCTCACAAAAACTAAAATTTAAAGGTCTAATATCACCTAATGAAATATCCCCTTATTTTTGTGAGCAGTGACTGGCAGCCCACAGTATGCGCCCCTCCCGTCCTCTTCACCCCCCTATACCACAGACTTCAGCTACTGCACAGAGACCTGCCACTTTTAGAAGTGTTCTGATGACTCTGTAATAAGGGGATGCATCAGCAGGAGTGATCAGGATGTATACAGGGTAGTGGTGAAGGACTTGGTGTGAGCTGAACATCTGCAGCCCAATGTGACAAAGACAAAGGAACTGGTGGTGGGCTTTTGGAGGGATAATGCACCTGTGCCCCCTGTGCTCATCAGAGGGGTCAATATGGACACTGATATCTGGGAGTACACACTGACAATAAAGTAGACAGACTTAGAATGCTGATGCCCTCTACAGGAAGGGCCAAAGTCATCAATATTTTCTGTAGTGCCTGAGGTCCTTCAATATCTGCCAGATTATGCTCAGGATCTTCTACAAGCAAGCAAGTCTCTTGTGGCAAGTGCTACTATCCTCTATGTCAGATGCCAGCAGACTCAACAAACTGATCTTATATATATATATATAATGCTTATTGTTACACAATGTATTGCAACTTTATCAACTTCAATTTGATCAGGTTCTGAAACACTCGCACCATTCCCTCTAACACCAACAAACATCCCTCTTTCAAAGTCACTTAAATCATCACTCTTTCTGATGCCCGGTTTGATGCACTTTGTTTCTGCCATGGGATTGACAGCTATTTGCACAAACAAGCAGTTGGAAGTATACATAATGAAGTAAAAGTGAATAAAGCTAGTGAGTGCATATGAGACTTACATTATATGTTTTTAACTCATTGTAGTTGGCTGATCAGTTCTGTAATGCTATTGGAGTGCTACAGCAGTGTGCTCCACCTGCTTCCTTCAGCAACATCCAGACAGTCATCAACAAGGACCAACCATCCAACCCTACAGAAGGTAAGTACATCCTCATCTTTTATTACTCTGTCGCATGCACGCACTGAGGCCAGCCATCTGAGATCACTGATGACAATGCTATGTTACATTTTCCCTCATTTCTAGACGGATGTTGCTGTTCTGCGGCTCAGTGAACTGATTTTTATGGCACTTTATGTGTTGGTTTTCATATGCAGTCATTTCTTTTGGTATACAAATGATGCCAGTTTGGCCAAGCATTTGAGGGCCATTTACTGCCTTCTTTAGAGACCATCTGTTTAGCCATGGTTTAAAGCTGGGACAGCCCCTGTTTCCTTAAAGGATTTTTATTTACATCTGACCCTTAATTCCAATATTTTCAATTGTCTCAATTATACTTCATCTGAAAAGTTTTGTTGAAAACATTACGTGCAACCATATTTATAATAGGTGAATTGCTGCAAATTAATTAGTGAAAAACCCCCAACAATTTATGTATTTATTTAATGCGATATCAGTATCGGTGGCTATTCACAATAAATACATCAATACTAGTGGAACCACTGGAAAGATCGGACAGCAATTATATAATATCCAGTATAGTTATTTGACTCACAAGATAAACAGGTTTTCTTTCCTGTGGTTCGTTTTGTTCATTACGGATTCAGCACCAGTTCATTTTGACAGCAAGTTAGTCTTAGTTTTGTGACTAAAATGTTATTCAGTTTTAGTTATAATTTAGTTATCTGAATTGTTTTTAGTTTTAGTCTAGTTTTAGTCGACTAGTTATCATAAGAATATAATCGACTAATTCTACAGTCAATTCAGTCGACTAAAATATAAAGGGTGTAAAATGTGAATACTTTGTCTTCAGTTTCCTTAAATTATTAAAGTCATTATATACACTTACACGAAATCAAAAAATATTAACCAATTATGGAATATTATTAATGTTTAAAATACCAATATCTTATCCCGCCTCTCTATATATGTCAAAGTAGTTATTATTGGATGTTTTCTTAACTTGTCCCTGCCTTTCACATAGCTAATTCAGTTCTGATTAGACGTCACCTATGCTGAACATTTTTGTCTCGTTTTTATTCATTGACGTAGTAGTTGTGACTGCAAGTACAGTCGATTTGGGTTATTGGACCTCCGGTTAATAAGACAAGCCGCTTAGTCGGACCAAATCCTAAAGTACCGAAACAAATCCTATTATATATGTGTAATGTTATTCGCTTATTTGGACCTAAATTCCCCAAAGAACGTGTACAGTATGTAATATGTGAAGAAACTCTTCATCTCAGGCATCACTACCGGAAAACTCCTGAGTTTCTCGCCAGCCCTTTACTGCCACCTACTGGTCTTTGCCTAACATTTCCATTTACTACAAAAAAAGTACCACAAGTCGCCACTTAGCTACAGCAAAAGCAGATCAGCGATTTACGGGAGGATTCCTGTGCTCTCCGGGAGAATTTATGCTTTTATCAAATGTCAGGAAATCCGAAAAGTTGTGTTGACAAGAGACCACTTTCTTGATTTTGTTCAAGTGCAGTCCCTCAAGAGAACACGTCAGATCACACTGGATAACTTCTTCAAACGTTGACTGGAATTTAGTAAGAACTTGTTTTTTACAAATTATGCTTCGCATGCTGAGTACCTATACAAGTTGTCGTTTCGAAAAACTTGGTTGCAATTAATTTTTCAATGAACAAAGTTCGTAAGCAACAGTAGTTCTTGTTTGTACGTTCGCTATATGTGTATATCACACAATAAAGGTTTAATTAACATTTAATATGTTACATAGCATGTCCCGTCTTGTAACATAGGGCATGTTCGTTTAATTGGACCAGTCGGTTTTTAGGACCAAAACAATCGCATCCCGATTTGGTCCGATTAACCAAAATCGACTGTATTTCCCTGGAACATTTCGGCACTTTTCCCCAAAAGTCCCCCAATGCAGTCAGATCTTATTTAACCAGCCACCACATTACCAAAATTACTTCATCACTATATCCCTATCCGTCTTTAGTTTCATTAGCCAACTCGAGATGGCCATGAAAAAAAATAAAATGAATAAAAGAAAACGGTTGGCTCTCCATTGGAGGGCAGAAAATAGTTTTTTTTCGAAGTTCAACCATTTGTGCTGCGGCAGATCCAATAAATACCAAAATATATATATATATTTTTTGTATTCTTCAAATGATCGTGGCCGGTCCGCGAAACAAGCAGTTAAATAAGTCTGGCCTTATTTACAGAACTACTAATAATATCTATCATTATTTTTAGAAGACACATTTTGCCTACTTGCTGACTTCACAATAATTGTAAATATTAATTTCAGGAGAGACTTCATGTTCAATGTGATTTCCCACAAGTGTAATTATGTTGTAATTATCTATTGAATTCCTCATTGGTTAGATTTATCATGATTTGTAAAAACATAAATCTACATATCATGAAGTCATGTTACGATGCTCAAAGACTAGGCCATCTAGGTTGTTCCGGGTTCAGTGATTTTACAAGGGCACTTCACATGGCAAAAAAGTAGAGAAAAATGTTTGATCCTTGGCCTGTCTGGTCACCAGATTTATTGGCAATCAAGCATTTATGGCACCAGCTGGGATGCCGTCTTCAGCACCCTACAAATGTGCATTATCTACAAGCCCAGCTGCAACTGTGAGCAGGATACGATATAGAACCTGTATGCCTCCATGCCCTGCCATATTTCGTCTTTTATCCCGACTAGAGGTGGTCCCACTGGGTACTATAAAAGAGAACCTTCCTTTTAAGCAGTGCAGTTTTCCCAAATAAACTTATCCTCTCACTCTAATATTGCAATCAGTTACATGTATTATCATTCATATATCAATATACCTTCATATATGTAACGGTTCATGTTATTTTAACAACTTCACCTGTGTGCATTATTGTCAATGAATATACTGTTTATAGATCATCATTATATTGCATAATTAGTTGCTGATAAATCTAGAAAATTCATTTTGAGATGTAGTGGTGCATTGTCCCTGGTTATCCCACACCTTGAACTCTAACCCCTCCCCCTACACACACCCCACCATTGATCTTAGATTACCCCCCACGCACCCCTATCACACTGGATTAAGGGAGTGTAGAATAGATCGTGAGTAGGGAAAACAATTCACAATTTACTTTGGTAATGATTTGTGTATATCCCAAATTAACAACTTTCAAATTACACATTACACATATTGGTTAAATGACACTAGCCCCCTTTTTATTATCTAATTGTTGATGATTCTATGCAAAGGCATTAGACCTAGCTAATGAATATGATTTGTTTTCCAATCCACGGTGTCGTATTTTGGCTACAGTGGGTAATTAGATATTACTCATGTTTCTACTGGTGCAACAAATTATATAAAACTTCTGCATCTTTTCATGATCATTAAACCCATATCCAATTACATATATCCCACACATTTTGGTGGCACTTAAAACTTCAGATTTGTGTGTCACAAAGTCGAAAGGGGAAAACGGATACAGGATGTAACAGTTTATCTATATATTATTTGCAACAATAAAACCCCGATAAGGATTTTACTAATGCTAAATAGACGTCCACTGGGTCCATTGATGCCATGATAAAATAGGCTTTGACTTCTATGTACATGACTCACATGAGCAGTCAGTCATATACACATTTCAAAGCTGACTAATGCTTTGCTAAAGTGGACCAAGAGATTGTGACATTTAAAATAAAGTTCTAGCTTAAATCTTTGCTGCTCTTATGCTCTCTATAGATGGAATTGTGATGAGTAATGTTTGTTTCCCCATTAACCTTGGCTGAGTGATTTCATGCCAAACTCAGACATGTACACCCACACCATCATGGCCGGTCCTATTTAGGCACAGTTGTGAATTTAATGCATGTTGATCAGATAGTATTGTCATACTTTAGGTTAAGAACACAGCTTCTTTTACTACCTACATGTACAGTGCTGTCCAAAAGCCTTAAGCTATCATTGGATTAGATGGACCATATAATAATTTCCCAGTCACTATTAGAATACATCCAGAAAATATGGGAAATGTGTACGCAATATAAAAAAATTGAATTAAAAACATCTGAAAAACAGCTTCTTTAGGCTACAGTGGTAAGCATTTAGTGTGGCTTACCCATGCACTTGAGCAATCTTTCAGCTTCATTGGGATGCCAAGTTGACCCTTCTACACTCTGAAGAAAGTTGATCAGGAGTGGTCTTTTTGGAAGGGTAGCAGCCAACAAGTGACTTTTTTTTGGAATAAGAGCGGAGTTAAAAGTGATAAAGCTCATTATAATTAAAATAAAGATCAGTAAAAGAAAGTATTATATGGTGACGGATCCAATTGTGCAAATTATTCGTCTACTCGCTGAACATGTTATATATAGTCATTATACCATTTGATAAAACAACAATAATAAAGCTGGCCTATGAGTTTTGCACAGCACTGCATGTGTGCACTAGTTAGGTAACTGTGTGCCATGCTAAACCTGAATCTTCACTCTGCTGCACTGTAAGACGCATCTCTGTCTGCCTGTCTCTCTCTCTCTCTCTCTCTATCTCTCTCTCTCTCTCTGTCATCACTTGTACTTGAATAGTTCCATTGAAACCACTTCTGACCATCAAATATTTATCAAGCTGCTTTTAAATGGGAATTTTGTTGTTTCTGTTTTACTCCTCTTCCTCCTCTATCTGAATGTCTGCTCCATTCCATAGCTAGATAATAGAGAAACATTAACCAGGGATTATGTGGAAAAGCTACTTTTGTAGAATCTTGATTGTTTTTAACAGCAGAGTATTTAACAGCAGACCTGAGGTGCAATTGCAGATGACAATGTTTGGCTCCTTACAGTAGTCTGGTTTTTGTCTTTCTTTATTAATTTAGTCAGGAAGGTAAAATAGTTAGAATTGTTCAACAGAGAAATGCCGTAATAAACTGTCGGTTAGCACTAAATCTGATCCATTGGAGAGTGTTAGCAGGCTGAGAAGTGCTACTTTGCACTATTCTGCATGACTCTGCGCTCTTATCAGATTTAGGCTTTATAAGCTGCCAAGATGCTAGTCCCAGCAATTAAAGCTTGGATGGAGGCCCCAGGGCACATGCCAGCCATCAGTCTTCAGCTTATGTGTGTGAAGCACTGGCAGTGGCACCATGTGCCAGCCTTCTGTCAGGGTGTAGGAGGTGCCAAGACAGGGTTGGACAGTTTTCTTGCCATTCACAGCTCTATCCAATCAGCATATCACAGACTCCCCTCCCCACAACCCACATTTGCACATTTACTGCAGATGAAACATTAGAGGGTAAGCGCAATAGTTTTTAAGGTCCCAGTTTCAGATTCTTTTCATATATTTAAAAAAACCTTTTTAAAATAAACCAGTACCATCTATGAGGAGACTACTTAAATGCAAGCATTGATTATATGAAGAAGGGACAGTCCGGACAAAAATATATTTGTTTACTTTATTATCTGGTGTTTATAACTGTTTATAGATCATAGATCATTTCTACTTCATTTTATGCAGACTATTTATAAATGGTTGAGCAGACTTCTTAAAAATGGTTGCGTTTGGTTTCATTTGAGACTGTATGTAAAGTAGTTACACTGATTGGTTCACCTCATGCCCTAAAAATAGTCCCACATTTAAAATTGTGCTTTCATTTTTGTTCATTCAAGATGGTCTTTGTGTTTATTTGTCAAATTGGCTTTTTAATACTGGATTAAAACTAGTGATGTGAAAACATAATGCATCTCACTGTCACTTTTTCTTCCTCCAGATAAATTCTGGTACTGTCGACTATCACCCAATCATAAAGTACTGCACTATGGAGATCTGGAGGAGAGTCCTCAGGGAGAAGTTCCTCATGATGCTCTACAGGACAAATGTATGTAGAAATGAAAGCCTTAAGCTTTACAGCACAAACCAGAAGAGCCTTGAGCTAGGTCTGAATCTTTATCTCTACAGTGCCTGTGGCTGATATCAAAGCTGTTGTTACTGGCAAGGACTGCCCACACATGAAGGAGAAGGGAGCCCTGAAGCAGAACAAGGTATATTTTTGTGTCTTCCCTATCTTACTGATAGATTTGTATTATACTATTATACTATATCTATTTGAATTGATAAATGTTTTCTAGGCTGTGTTTACTACTGTCATAATGCTGGACTTAGCTTTACATTGGGTTCAATTTGAATACCACATTCTCTGTCAGCACAAGTATGGTTAACTAATACCTGTTACGATATTAATAGTGATAAAAGTTAAATGAATTTGTGTCAATAATTAATTCTTCGTTAACCTAATGGCTTTATAATTCTTTATAGTATCTTTGGGTATCATATGAGATTTTCCCTCCTACTGTCTGCTCCAAAGTAAATCTCTATTGGTTGATTTCTTACATTTATTTATTTTAAATAAATATACACTTCAGAGGATTAGAATAAAAATGATTAATCATATCTAAATAAAAATAAATAATTGTAAAAAAAAAATAAAACACTGTGCTCTATTTCAGCTTCTGTGGTTTTCCCTTGAGCAACCAATGCTGACTCATAAAAGACAAATTTAGCATGAGGACAAAAAAAGCATTGTGCTTCTCGTTTAGACATTTTTATACCTCCATCAATGGGCCTCCATCAATTTAGGGGACAGGGACCACTTTGGCCTGTTGCCGAGTCTGGCCCATGAGTCAGGATCTATACATACCAGCTTTAATTATTAATTTTGAACAATGAAGCGAGTTGCCGATCTATGAAAACACCTGCACATAATAATACTGTGTAATGCAGACCTCCTGTCAATAATCCAGTCCAGTTCTAGCCCAAGTGTTTGGCACATTACTACCTGTGTCTGTAGGAAAATCAGCTAGTGATATGCAAAAGGGAGGCTGTCCAAAATCACTTACCTCTGCTTACAACACTAATATATTAAAACAATGTTAAAATTTACAATTAATTGTAATTACATATCATAATATGGGCTTGTTGTCACAGTGGTATAGTGGTATAATGTCTACCAGTGCTATGGCCTGAGTTTGAGCCTCAGCAATGCTTTCGTGCCAGAGCAGGTGCCTCCCATGTGCAATTGGGTCATGTGAATGCAAACCAAACAGTTCTAGGGACTCATTTAGGAGAAACTGCCCTCCGCAGAAGTCCCATATACCTGTTTGCTGTTGAGCGGTTTTGGATTTACAACATGTTGTTGTTTCTTTTGTGAATGAAATAGTTATGCTAAAGGATCAGAAATTAACCCATAAACAGAAATTGCCTGCTACGTAATTGTAGCGCATGCAATACTTGTCGACTCAAGAGTGTTTAATGTAAAATGTGGATTAATAAAACCATTTATTAAAGCAATGGAGAAAAAAGTTATTTGAGACAGATGTTTCCAAGAATTGCTAATGCCAACTTGCTGGTCCACTATTTTGACATTTCATCAATAACAGAATTTAAAGTGTAATCTCACTGTGGTCACCTTTGACAATAATAATTGCCAGTGTTGTCTTGTTATTTAGTCACTGCATGACATGTGAGTACAGGTGTAGTTTGTTTAGACACTGGGCCTTGCCACAAGGAGCATAAAAGTGTCTCCCCTGCTGCTCTATACAACGCTCTTGAAGGCTACTTTTGGCTAATGTACCTCTTGATGAGAGATCATTGACTGCTAGACATTTCTTATGGCGCATTTGCCCACATCTGGGCCTGTAGAGCCACAATCATTGTTTGCCGTAGTTTGTGTCCCATCTGGTCCCATTAGTCCTCAATTGGCAACAAATCTGGTGACCAGGCAGGCCAATGAAGTAGTGTAATCTGGTAGAGACATTCCTGAGAAACCCTCGCTGTGTGTAGGTGAGCTTTATGCTAATGAAAAATGCCAACTGTCCTGCACATATCTCTAAGTTGTTTCTCATATCACTACTATGGATGACTGACTATCGTATGTAATGGCTCCCTGGATAATCACACAAACAGCTGGGGCCATGTGTGGCTCCACAACAAAGGCAAAATTAAAGTGCTCACCATGAGGTATCCACACTCAAAAGTGACTGTCGTTGAATCCTAAAGAGACCCTGAATTTTGTTTGCAACTTGACTTCAAACGAAAGTGTCCGTAGCATTGTGACAACAGATTTCCTGCTGATAAGCACCTGAAAATGGTCCATGCAGTGAGGTGAAGTGTGGAGTGCAGGTGCCACCTTCATCTGGATGGTGCACAATCTGGAGCTGTCCATGCTTGTCAATGAATCAAACTCTCTACTAGTGATGTATCTGGTCTGTCCGGAGTCTGTTCACCATGTGTGCATGCCCTTACAGAACACCTCCTAAAAGCTAGGTCAGAATTGCCATCATGGCGTGCAACTGGTTAAAGTGACCATCCTACTTCCAGTGTGACCTAGAGGCATGTCCAGCAGTCAGCAATTTCTCACCAAAAGTAACTTCTGAGAGCATTTTCTAGAACAGCTGGGGAGGCACTTTTATGCCCCTTGTGGCAAGACCCAGCATCTAATCACACCACAACTGTAATCATACATATCATACAACTGTAACCTGGGTCTATTCTGTGTGGAGTCTGCAGGTCCTTTTCATGTCTGTGTGGGTTTACTTCGGGTGCTTTGGTTTCCTCCCACAGTCCAAAGACGTGTGTTAGGTTAATCAGATACAGTTTCACTGTATTTGACTATGAGGGATTCAACAGTGCTGTGTGAAACTGGTGGTCTTTATGGGTGTTGGTTGTTAAAGTCTGTGGCTATGATACAGCAACTGCCTTCCCTGGGCATCACAATCATCAATACCATATTCAGTTGCCTGTGATGAACAACAAAGTGTTGAAATATTTCTGTGTTTAACTAACTTTAAAAAAAAATACTTTTAAACATCAATAGATACTGCAAATTAATTAAGTGGTTATTGATTTCTGAGACAATTTCTTCTTTGATTTGCTAAATGACCACCTTCCCATTGGGAAAAACCTGCGTTTGAACCAATATGGTGGCTTTCAAGATGGCGAATAGGGGATATTTTATTGTGGGATATTTAATTTTGAAATATCCCCTAATTTTTGTGAGTCTTTAGATGACCTTGTGTAGATGTAACATTGATTTAACATTGTGTGTGTCACTAAAATGGCTACTCATGCTTATAGCGAGACATATCTGCCTCTGACATAACTGCATGCCAAGTATTGTTGCTATCTTTATTTCTGGGTGCTTTTTTGGTATTGAGGGTATTTGTTGAAAAAAACATACAAATTGAAACAAACACTGCTGTTGTGCAGGGTTTGTTTATTCAGTGCCTGTAATTGCAGGTAGGTTACAATTAATGTATTTGTTGGTAACACAATAGCAGTGACGAGATATAAACTGGACCTGAACCTCTGTTATTTTATATAAATAATATTTTAAACTGTCTACTGCTGTATATTTTGCAGGAGCACACTCAGGAATTGAAAAAAAAAAAAAAATTTATATGCAGGATTCAGTTGTGAGAATAAGTTTGTGAACCCTGATGGTAATTGGGTAATCTGACAGCTACCCCAAAAAATCATTTGTAAAGTCTATCAGGAGATGACTTTACACTTGTTCAGCTAAACACTGGAAGACTCCATGTGCTGGTTGACTTACCACTTCATAAGATGGGCATGAGCTATAGTACATAAGGTGGAGAGGTGTGGAAGGCGTGCAGCAGGAGGCACAAGAACACAGCAGTCACATTAGCATCTGACCGATATTTTGCTCTGTTTTTCTCTCTCACACAGGAAGTGCTGGAGCTGGCTTTTTCTATCCTATATGAATCGGATGAGTATTTAAACTTCATTGCTCCGGACAAGCATGAGGTAACACAATAAGAAAGTAATGATGCCATAAAAGGGTAAAAATGCTCAAATTATGCTGCAGCTCACAGAGAAGTAGAATATATGGAGTGACGAATCCAAATTGTCACATTGTTGCGTCATTGTAAGTGTGTGACAGTGTTCCTTATACCACTGCTAAAACAACAAATCTAATGTTGGCATTGGAGTGAATGTATCAGTTAGTCAGTGTATCCGTTTTCCTTTCAGTGTTGAGTGAAATGCCAATAGATCCATATACAAAAGTCAATAGATCCAAATATCTGGTAATGATTATTTCTCTTAGGTCCCATTTTACAGTTTGACATTTAGTCCATTATAGTGAAGATTTTAGCATTTCGGTTTCAGATTTTCTTGACGCACCTCTGTAATACCAAGTTCTGTGTTCTCTCAACAGATTAAAACTAATACTAAAATGCAAGCATTTTCTGTTTTATTTGATTTAGTAGTATAAGAGCAAAACAAATAACAGATCTACTCTCGTAGAAACACGTTTATGTTTCCAATAGCTAGCCAATCAGAAACAGATTCTATATTTTGCTGGACATGGTGGAAGAAGAACTAATCGATGTCTCTGTGGCTCTGTTGTAGTACTGTGTGTGGACCGATGGACTGAACGCTCTTTTGGGGAAGGAGATGACCAGTGAATTCACTCGATCAGACTTGGACACTCTGCTTAACATGGAGATGAAGCTCCGCCTCCTGGACCTTGAGAACATCCAGATTCCAGAAGCTCCGCCCCCTATTCCTAAAGAGCCCAGTAATTATGACTTTGTCTATGACTGCAACTAACCCTTCCACTGGACCAAGTGATATTTCTTACAGGCCGACTGGACAGAAAACAAACTCTTAGCAAACTGTCAAATAGGAACAAAAAAAGGATTCTTTTTTCTTTCTTTCGCTGTAGTTGCTAAACTTTTTTAAGTGCATCTTTTAACAGTGAATTTGTTGAACTCATGGACCTTGCTCTTCGAGTCAATGGCTTGTCCCATATATTTGGACAGACCCTATATGTGAATGGGTCCTCAGGTCCAAAACCTTCACTTTGGAAATCTTCCTGAAAGGCTCACACACATTGAGCCTCCGAGCCAAACTCTCATATGTATTCCAAATTTGTCAGTTTATAATTCCATCCATGTGGTTTGAGATGTATTGTTCTGTGCTGAGCCTGGGCTCTTCTCTCTTCTGCTCATACATATGACTTACACTTGCAGCAGCCAATAACCCAGAGACAACTCCAGGCTAGTTTAAAACGACTACCTTTCCATCACCATCTCAACACCCAACCCATTCTTCATAAACAATCGACTGTTAACTGAAAGAGGCACAATCGCCTGCTGTTTCTCGCCTAATGTTTCTTATTAGCCATGCTTTTAGCGGGTCCCCCCAATGTTGGCCTAACCCACTAGTGGGACACTTAACACATTGCAAATATTACTTTCCCTTCTACTTGATACCCACCAGACTTGTGGTAGACTGCTGTAACATTCCAAAGCAATATTGAGCTTTTGTTTTTGTAAGATGGTGTAAACATTGGTGATATGTGTGCTGCCAAGTAGTCAGTATTATATTTTTTTGTGTCAGTTAAATGATCATCTTTTTTTAACCACGGGACAAATTAAATCATTTATGTTAATTTAAGTTAAATGATAAATATTGTCACTGTTATATCTGCTATGGTTTATTTTTTTACCCCATCAGATGCTTTGAATTTAAGAGCCCAATATCATGCTGTTTACATTAAAGATCAATGCCAATACAGTCTTCAGGTTGCATTTCTTTTGGCATAGGTTTTTGTGAATGTATACATCTCAAGAGTTTAATGGAGTTACAGTGCTATCGACCAAAAGGTTCTCAAAATGAACAGATTAGTGTCCACTGTGTTCACTGCCTTGCTTAAGCACATAAATGTAATGAGCTGGGACTGAATTCATTATCTTCTCATTGTTCAGTGTACCTATATTTTAACCTTATTTTTCTGGATAGGTCACAAACATTAAAAAATATTTGTTGATTATTTTATTTATTTATTTTTTTAAATGGTCTAATTCTAAAACCAAATATACTGATCAGCCATAGCATTAAAACCACTGAAAACTAAAGTGAGTAACATGGACAGTTTGTGTTTTTTCAGTGTGTTTCCTCTCACATTCCAAAGCCTGTTAGGCTATGTTAGGACACCTGGCATCTGGTCTGTGCTTTTTATCATGGGTAGACAACTGTGAGAGATGTAATAAAAAAATCCAGATAATCACATTGTATGATTTTGAAATAATGAATTTGCATTTTATTGCATAAAATAAGTATTTTAATCTTTCAGGTTTTGGGGCTGTCGCTGGGCAACATTGAGTTTCAGCTCCGTCCAAATATTATATAATTAAGTTGAGGTCTGGAGAAAGGCTAGGCAACTTCAGGACCTTGAAATGCTTCTTATGGAGCCACTCATTATGTGTCCTGGCTGTGTGTTTCAGGTAATTGTCAATGGCCCAGCCATTAAATCCATGATGGTGTAGTGTGATACTAACGATCATCTTTGAGACTGTGGTCCCAGTTTCCTTTAGGTCATTGACCAGGTCCTCCCATGTAGTTCTGGGTTGATTCCTGATCTTTCTTAAAATCATTCTTACCCCATGAGGTGAGATGTTGCATGGAGTCCCAGACTGAGGAAGATTGACAGTCATCTTGTGTTTCTTCCATTTTCTAATAATTTCCCCAGCAGTTCTCCCAAAGCTGCTTGCCTATTGTCCAGTAGCCCATCCCAGCATTTTGTAGGCATACAAATTTGTCTCTGGTGTCCTAAGTCTTGGACATGGTAAAGAGGTTGGAGTGTGCTTAATTAAGGGTGGGGACAGGCGTCTTTTACACAGGTAATGGGTTCAGAATAGAAGGGCTTCTAACCAGTCTGTGAGAGCTAGAATTCTTGCTGGTTGGTGATCAAATACTTATTTCTTGCAGCAAAATGCAAATTAATTATTTAAAAATCATACAATGTGATTATCTGGATTTTTTTAGATTCTGTCTCTCATAGTTGATGTGTACCTACAATAAAATTACAGACATTCTTTGTAGGTGGGAAAACTTGCAGTGTATCAAATACTTATTTTTCCCACTGTATGTGCCCTGCTATGTACTAGGTAATTGCTTCAGCTTTTTTGAGAAGGGTTTATGAGCTTTACTCAAAGCTTATGAGTGTGTTAATTGGAATTTTTGACCATTCTACCAGAAGCACATTTGTGTTCTGTCGGGTACTGAGGTGAAAACCTGAGACAAACTTGTTCTTTCACACCAAACTTACTCATCCTTGTCTTTATGGACCTTGCATTGCGCACTGGTGCACAGTCATGTTGGAACAGTCCCTAAACTGTTTCCAAACATTTGGAGCATGAACAGTTCCAAAATGTCTTAGTATGGTGAAGCATTAGCCACTCTTTTCACTTCAACTAAGGGGCCAAGCCCAGTTTCAGAAAAACATGGTCAAGATGATTTTGAACATGACATGGTTATTTGTGCCAGATAGGCTGGTCTAAGTTGTTCAGAAACTGCTGATATACTGGGGTTTTCACACAACATCATCCCTAGGGTTTACAGAGAATTGTTTAGTACTGAGCAAAACTGTCTTGTTGATGCCAGAGGTCAGGGGAGAATGGTCAGGCTGGTTTGAGTTGATAGAAAGGAAACAATAACTCAAATAACAGCTTGAAAATAATCTCTGAAGGCACATGCCCAGCCTTGTAGCAGATGGGCTACAGCAGCAGAAGACCACAAGGAATGCCATTTCTACCAGATAAGATCAGTCAATAGAGTGTACAATTCCTACTGCCATACCAAATTGGACAATGGAAGATTGAAAAAATGTCTTGATCTTAATTTTGGCTGTGACATGTTAATGGTAGGAACAGAATTTAACAACATGGAAGCATTGATCTATTCTGCCCTGTATCGGTGGTTCAGGCTGCTTGTAGTGTCATAGGGCAATATTTTCTTGACACACATTGGGCCCCTTTATGCCAATTAAGTATCTTACTTACAGGATAATGTGACATCACAAAGCTCAAATCATCTCAGCCTGGTTTCGTTATTAAATATCCCCTAACTTTTGTGAGCCGTATATTTACCACCACCTTGTGTGGCTTTAGTAGTAGCTAAAATGATGACTTGCCTTACTTCTGTGTATTCCAGTGCATTGTTCACAGCAAGGATTTACCCTGATTCTTTAAGTAAAAGAAGTGTCCAGCAATTATAAGGTTTCTGTTCCTTGTTAATTATCAGTCAGTGTAGTGCCTGAAAGCAGTTCATTTTGATCCAGCAGAGGTGCCAAACACCAGAGACCAATTATTCAATATAGCTGTTGTCAGACACGGTGGAAGAAAGCCTAGAATAAATAATTCACAGCTCTACAGTCCCCCCAGAGTCTCTTTTTAACTTGCTGCTGAATAATGTTATGGTTTTGGCTTTGTTCAGCTCTGAATGCTGTGTTTTTTTACTGAGTGCTCTACATACCAAGGAGCAGCTGTTCTTCCCACACAAATAGACAGGCACACTAATCAGATTAGAGATTGCATGGACTGAATGGTTGGCGACCGTGTTTTTTTTTCAATTCATCCATCCAGCGCTTTATGGTTTGCAGGCCTAAACAGCAGCATCATAGATTAAGCACTTCATCAGATACAGGCTCGTAATCTTTAAGCTTCCTCTACTGCCCTTATAAAGAGTCTCTGTTGATTAGATGGGTCAATCTCCTTCAGCACAGTTAACAGACTAATTACAAGTGGTCTATTTATAAATTTAGTGCTACTTAATTTACGATTAATTCAGTGTTTTGGATACTTTCTGGACTAAATAATGAGGCATTTGTTAAATAATGTATTAAATCTATATTATTATATTTATTATGACATGTTTAAGGATTTAGCATTTTATACAGAGAGAGAGAGGGTTTATTTAAATGCTTGTTCAAGTCCAGGTTTTAAGAACGTTTTAGCAATTAAGGCAGTGAACCATGGACTACAATGTCCAGGGTTCAAATCCCACCTCTGCTAACCTGCCACTGTTGGGTCCTTGAGCAAGACTGATGCACCCATAAACATCTGCATATATTCTAGTTTGATTGTGAAACTGTCAGTATTTGTGTTTGTTATCACAGTATGAAGACACTCATTGTCAGTGTTACTTGCCTGGTAATCGCCTCAGCTTCATCCAGATTGTTGCTTGCTGCTTTGTTGTCAAGTTGTACTCAAAAATGTGTGTTGTCATATGCAGCACAGAACAACACGAGTCCATTGCATGGCTGACGGGGGTTGCTGTTGCAGCACTGAGCAGGGTAAAACCTGGCACTGCTGGAACTAATGTCTGGGTTATAACATGGTGGTGGACTAACAAAATGCAGCTTCTTCATCTCAGCTGAACTCCAGTGATCTAGAAATCCCCTAAACAGCACTGCATCAACAACTGGTTTTATCAATAGCTGATATAACCACATGGGCAGAGGAATTAATTGGCAAAATTTTGCGAAGCACTACAATATGGAGTTACATTAACAAACGTCACTTGATACTTACTGTACAAAATGATGTTATTGCTAATGTTAACCATGTCCAGAAGAAGCATCGATTTCCATGGGCATATGGGAGGGACCATCACAACAGTGGAAATGTTTATTGTGTTCAGATAAAACAAGTAGTTTTTGACAGAAGTGGACGCAGTGTGCTCGAGGCCAAAGATGAAACATCCAGACATCGATGAAACGGCCAGGTTCTGTCATGGTAAAAAAAACTGTCAGTCACCTTGGTACAGGTCACTTACACTTCTGGCATAGCAGCATTAATGCAGTTAATTAATGGAGTACACTGACATTTTTAATCAACATGTGATGCCTTCAGGACTACATCTTCCCATGGGACTTCCATGCATTTTTCAACAAGACAATGCAAAACCAAATGCAACACACATTATAAGGGTTATGGAAGAAAAGGGTATAGGTACTGGACAAAAACTCACAAACCTGTACTGTTGTACATCTAAAGATGTTTGCAGCATGGATGGACACATGAAACACTTATCTTCAATTCCAAAATGTCTTTTTTCATTCTGAGAAAGAATAATAGCATAACAAAGTGGTAAATGCTTTACTATAGTTCTTTTGGAATGTGTTGCTCACCTGGATCAGATTGGGAGTTTGTTAACAAATTAAATTAAGTTAACCAGATAAAACATTAAATATATTGGATTCACTTTCTGCAAGGAAATGAATGTCAACGTAAGAGCCACTTCATTTTATATTTGCATTTGCACTGTTTACATTTACTGTTCCAACTTTTTTTTGATTTGGGGTTATACATATTCCACAGACAGTTATAACTTTTTTAAATATATGTCAGTTATATCTTTAAGCAGTGTTATTACCATTCACCATTGCTGTATTTGCCAAAATGTATTCTACAGTTTGGCACAGCGTGTTAAGTTGAGTTTTATGGTGTCACACAATAGCCTTTTTTCCAGGTCAAACAATCTTAATTTGTCGTGTCTATAAAAATAAGTAGAATCCAAATGAAGGGCACGTTTTATATGTAGCCTTAAGTTATTCTCCAAAGGTGGTAATTGAATATCATGACATATTGCAAGCCATTTAAAGACAATGGATTAAATAGGTTATAGCAAAATGACCATAAAATATATCACACCATTTATTCACACTACCCTAGAAAATGCAATTATATTTAAACTTGGCCAGTGCCTGTGCATTAACATAGTTAATACCTATTTTCTCTAGCACTTGGCAGCAATAATGATACCTCATTTTGCAGCGGAAATGGCTGTATATTCATCTTATTAAGTTATATTATATTATATTATAATGTCTTGTTCGTCCTTCCTAAGTGTCCTGCCTATGGTGCCTTTTTTTTCTCACACACATTTCTTTTGTGTACTGGGTGTTTAATGCAATTGAATTTAGTGTTTTTTGTTCCATTCTTAAACATGTAAGGAATTCTTAAGATGTGCTACAGTACGGGGTTATCGTCGTTGTATGTTCCAAATTTCTTCACACACTCTATTGTGGACAGGTCATGACTGCAGGCAAGTCAGTCCAGTCCCTTTTCTTCCACAGACATGCCTTTGTAAAGTGTGCAGCTTGTGGTTTTGCAGTGTCTTGTTGAAAAATGCATGGACATCCCTGGACAAAATAATATCTTGAAGGCACCTTTGATTAACTTTCCCACATGCATTGATGCAGCTTCTTACTATGACAGATGCTGGCATTTTGACAATTAGGATGGTCGGTCCGTCGTCTTTGGTCCTGAGCACATGGCATTCATTAAAAAAAAAGACCACAATATATAAACCATGGTTAACACAAAGCTTCTTTTTTTCTTGTTTTACACAGTAAAGTTGTAAGTACCATTTGTGAATGTAACTCTCTGAGCTCTCTTGATAAAGGTTTGCCAAAGGTAATACCTTGCCCATGTGGTTATATCAGATAGTGATGATTGACGGTTCATGATGCAGTGATGTCTCAGGAATCAGAACTCAGTGTTCAGCTTAAAAGCTCTTAGCCTTTATGCACTAAAATTCCTCCAGATAAATTAAATCATTTATGCACCGTGGAGGAAGAAATGTGCAATTTCCTTCCAATCTTTCTTTGAGGTGCATTGTTTTGAAACATTTAAATAATTATGCATTTTTTGACTAACTTGAGATCTTCTGCCTATCTTTTCTCATCAAAGATTCCATTCCTGAAATCTGCTTTTGTTCCAAATCATGATTATGATTATGATATGTCTGAAATCACATAATTATTTAATTTTTCTAAATTCATTGCTAGCTCTAAAATGCCCCAATCTGAACTTATTTTGTGTTGCACGCCTGAAATGCAGGATTGGATGCTTATTAACAAATGAAAGGACGTTGACCAGACAAAACATGAAATATCTTAGGTTCATATTGACTACAATGAAATAAAAGTAAATATAAGAAACACTGTGTGTTGTCTTTTTATGAATTTCTTTACTGTCCCAACTTTTTCTGCTTTGGGGTTGTAATGTAACATAGACATGTTATATTCTACCCAACCAAGCAATATAGATATTTTGGGAGGCTGGGGTATGTTTGTATGTGTGTTACTTGGCCTCAGGGTAAGATTAACAGGGCAGAATAATTTGCATTATGTAAGATCCAGTCTGGTCTGACTGCAATGTCATCTCAATCTCATACACAACATAGCAGATTGTGCCTACAGTCACCCAATTTCCTTTTTCCTGACAGTATTGTTTTGTCTGGTGAGCATTTAATTTGTTAATAAACATTGATAGCATTTTAGGCTGGGCGGCATGATGGCTAGGTTGGTAGCACTACTAACTCATAGAAAGAATGTCCTGGGTTTCAACTCCAGGGTGGAGTGGCCTGCATTACATTAAAAAATAAGAAAGAGAGTTGGGACAGCTTTAATCGCTTAGTAACGTGTGTTATTTTGTCCCATTCTTCCATTATTGCCATAAGATGTGCAACAGTACAGGTTGTCATTATTGATTTCTTGATTATACATTCTCCACCCATTTTCTATTGGGTCAGGACTGCAAGCGGGTCAGCCCAGTAAATGTACCTTCTGTTTCATTAGTCATGGTTTTATAATGTTAGCAGCCAAGCACATTGACACAAACCTATACCACTACTATGAGTCTCATTGCTCGTTATTGCTGGTCTGTCCTTTTCACCTAAAATAAAATCTGAAATACTGATTCGCATTTCACTGTGTGAAGGTTCATCCAAGATTCCTCCAAGCCCAGAGAAGTTGACACCATTTCTTTTTTACACAGTAGAATTTTTATTTTATTTTATATAACTCTGTATTGTGGTGCATGCCAAAGTGTAATTCCTTGCCCATGTGGTTATACCAGCTATTGATTGTTGGCTAAAGACAGTGTGATGAAACACACTTAGATGTTTCTCCACTTCAGCCCCACTTAGGATGTTCTTCTGCCATGAGGGTGGGTCCTCACAAGGTTTCCTTCATATAATGTTTAGGGAGTTTTCCCTTTCCACTGTTGCATATAAGGCTCAAATTTGGATTGACCTTATAATTTAGAAGATAATCTAAATTTGTAAAGCTGCTTTGAAATACTGTAAAAAGCACCATAGAAATAAAGTTGACTTGAGGAAGTGCTATCTGAGGGACCAGAGACTACAGGGCTTCAGCTTGTGCTTGTGCACTTGCTCTATGCACTGAAATCCCTCCAGATTCTTTGAATAAGTTAATGATACTATTCACTGTAAAGGAGGAAATGCACAGATCCCTCCCAATCTTTATTTGATCAATAATTTAAATATTTTTCTCTCACATTTGTTGACAAGCTGGAGGTTCTCTGGTCATCTTTGTTCCTCATAGACTTATGGATACTGTGTACCAAATCATGATTACAATAATCTGTTTACAACACCTATTTGAAATAAAACCATTATTTAGTTATTTTCCTAATTACTGAATTGCCCCATACCAACTAATTTTGCAATGAATTGGGGGTCAAAGGTGCAGAAATAGAATATTATTTAAAAATATTCAAAGAACTTGACAAGTCAAACTATCTCAGGCTCATGCTGCCTGCAAACAAAAGTCAAAGTAAACATACGAATTGCATTTTCTATCCCATCCCATCGATTTCTAATTTGGAGTTGTATATTACTACACAGTGTTGTGCTGTCACTTCTTTACATATTCCAAAACGTTGCTCACTCAATAACTGCTCCAAACCTTATCTTCATGGCATGGGTTTTCATGGTCAAGCAACTGCAATTCAAGCCTTACATCACCAAGCACAATACCAAGCCTCAGATCAAGTGGTGCACATCACCACTAGACACTTCTCTACCTGGATGTGTGACGAACAAGTCTAGGCTTGTTGAATGCCAGGAAAAGGTTACCTACCTGACTACATTGTGCCAACCGTAAAGTTTGGGCGAATAAAAAAAAGGATAATACCATGGGGTTGACTCTCTGGGATTGACCTTGGCAAATTTGTTCCAGTAAAAGAAAAGTCAGGATATTTTGAAAATAATTTTCCAAATATATATATATCTATATATCTATATCTATATCTATATATATATATATATATATATATATATATATATATATA
>JAVSBV010000086.1:1556542-1573193 GCA_033117975.1 Parotocinclus spilosoma | reverse complement strand
GTGTAATATTGTGAAGCTGCTTTGAGACAATGCTACGTTGTAAAAAGCGCTATATAAATAAAATTGAATTTAATTGAATTAAGTTATACTGGGGCACACACAGAATTGAGGGGCAAAGCTGTGCCCTTCTGCTTGCCAGTCAGTCATAGGAGCACAGCTGTAAAAAAATAGTTGCTACACTAAATAGATTAAGTAAAATATGAACTAACATGGGTGTTACTCTGCCATACATTATTTTTTAATTAATTATGTTAATTATGTTTGTAGTAACTGATGTCTGTGCTTTAGAGATCTAAGATACTTTTTTTTTTAAGTACTTTGGGTAGATTTTATGGTAACGAGTGGCTAACCAAAACATAAATCTCTATATGAGCTGTCATTACATTGCCTGCAGCATGGCTAACCTTCTTTTAAATACTTGTGGATGCACATCTGCGAGTAAAGTGGGTCTGATGACACCCCTAGTAGTGCTGTATGTGCTGGTAATGAAAGTGCTGTAGGTGAATTACTAAGAGAATTTAAACAGGGTAGGTGGTTACAAAGTCAGTGTAGGTAGAAGTGGGCCAAATTGATAATTCATCTAAAAATGTTTAACAATAATGACTTAGTGAATTATTTAAAAAGCTTCCTAAAACTCAACTTAAAAATGGCCATTTTTATATTGGACATTTGTTTATGTAGCTTTTAACAACTTTTATGTTACAAGTGGCATCTCTGGATCACAGTCTAGTGAAGAACAATCAAACCTGCTTGGGCAGCATCTGAGATACCATTGAAATAAGACACACACACACACACACACACACACACACACAAAACCCACTTTTACTACTGAAATCACGAACGTGTTCATTACTATATCTCAGTGCAAGTGAAGATGGAGGCAGGAATAGTTTAACACACTCATTGTGGTCTGCAACTCTCAGGGGCACGACAACAGATTTATGAATAGGGGGGCCCACAATCTCCTGCATTATGAAACCAGCATAAATTAAAAGCATACAACTTATAACAATATTTGGAGAAATGACCTTATAGAAGCAAATAAAGAGACATATCATTCAAAGTCCAGTATAGGTGCAGATCTTATACGACTTAATAATATCCACCCAGCAACATGTGCTACACATCATACAAAGTTGAAGTAGCAGGTTCTAAATACTCAACGCTGAGAATCCTTAGAATATAGACTGGTAAAATCGAAGGTGCATTAGGGCCTTAGTCATAAAGATTCTAAGAGTGCCTCTAAGTGTGATGCATTATTTTGAAGACTTCAATTTAATCCAATCAGTAATGTTGAATAACTCAGTGTGTGCATTTTGCTCTTTCTCTAGATACAGTTTACAATACTAAGTTGATACAGTTAACCAGATTCAGCTGACAGTTTTGAAGATTCAAACTGTAAATAGTAAATAATCAAAATATTCCTTAACCACTTTAATCCAGACTACCCAGTTCTCAGTTTTAATGGCCACAAGTACATGATTCTCAGCACTATCTCATGGATGGGAGGGAAGAACCCATTCCTGGGCATTGTCTACATGATTGTGGGTTCTTTGAGCTTTTTAATGGGCCTGCTTCTTCTGTTTGTCCACTATAAATATGGCAACCAGAACGACAGCACTGAATTTGCAGAATAGATCCTGAAGTCTGCTAAAAGGTTCTGAATTTAAATACTACTGGATGAAATTCTATTTCAAACATTTACTGTTAACTTGTGTCAAGATGTCCTATGTTTATTTACAATGTGTGAAGGAATTCATTGCTCATAGATATTTTTGTGTCTCTCTAGCATGTTTTGCATATTTATTTGCCCATTTATACTCAAATGTGACTTTAATAATATGCACAAATTGAGGACAGTTGTGATATGATAAGCTCTAGTAATACTGCAGTGTATTGCTGAAGCATGTGAAGTTACATTATATAAAGCAGTAGTTTTATGTAATATATTATGCTATAATATTTGAAAGCAATATGAATGTATATAAATTCTGTCAGCATAGTTGGCAGGTGGCTACAGAAGACAATGCACCTTATCAATACTGTTAATATTCTTCAGATTAGAGTCAGATTTGAGTAAAGATGATACATTTACAGTCTAATATTGCATTACACATATAAAGAATTGTATTAGGGAGTGTCCAGAAACAGTTTGAAAAGTCTATAGGGACATTTATGTATGTAATGAGCTGCCTTCTAACTTATTTGTTCTAGGTACCTTTATCTTTATCCTTCTGACTTTTCTCAGGACTAGGTGGTTACATCTCTTTAGTTTTGTTTTTTTTATTTTACAAATAATGTCACTGCAGTTTCCAAATGAGGCACTTCATTGAAGTGGTAATTAATAGTAATGATATTTAATAGATCTATGCTTTTACTTATTTATTATAATTGATTAGTTTATTTCTTCTGCTCATGTTATAAAAGCTACCTCGATGCACCATGATTCTTGCATTTTGTTTTTCTTTATAACTACATTTTATTCTGATCTCATTATTCTTAAATATGCTTCACGGTTGAGACGGTGTTCTTGAGATTGTACTCATACTTGTTCCTTCAAACACAGCGTTTTTTGTCACAGGAGTTCATCTGACCACATGACCTTCTCCCATGCCTTCTCTAGATTATCCAGATTGTCATTGGTGAACTTCAAACAGGTTTGGACATTTGCTGCAGGGGGACCTTGTGTGCCCCACAGGATGTTAGTGTGTTTAATGTAAGTGCACCAGCTCCATGATGCCGTCATGAAGGAGTGGGAGAGGATTCCAGTGGCAACCTGTGAAGCTTTAGTGAACTCCATGGCCAAAAGTCTTAAGACAGTGGTGGAAAATAATGGTGGCCAGACAAAATTGGCCAGACACTTTGGGCACAATTTGGTCATTTCACATATGGGTGTACTCACTTTTTATTTTTTTTTCCTTTTTTAGACATTAATGGCTGTGTTGTCATCTTGGGCACAGCCAATTACACAAGCTGTACACTGACTACTTTGCATTGTATCAAACTGTCATATCTTTAGTGTTGTCCCATAAAAATATTTTAATAAAATAGTTAGAAAATGTGATGTGTACTTATTTACAAAAAATGAAAAAGCACATGGATTGAAATGCTGATTGTTCCTAACGTGGTCTAATTTGACCTAAACTACAGCTGAATTCAACCAAAGCAATACCAAGCAATAACCGAGCAATAACTTTGCCTATACCCACACTACATTGTTCCTTTTTGCATAAATGTGCAGAAAGCTTTTCTATTTGTTACAGGTACACTGCATATAGACAGAAAGCGACAAATACATCAACGTCATTAAAAGCCATTTCAATCTCTTGTTTCCATTGATGCTCAGAATGTAAACAGAGCAGGCTTAGGTAAATATTTGGTGATAATGTGAGGATTGTTACCTTAATATCTTGTTTTTTTATTGTTACATTAATACCATGATCTGGTTGCACCACTTTAATGTAATACGTAATTTGCCATAGACTACATGCTTTAGCAGATCTGTAGGATTTAGGCTTATAGACACACACACACACACACACACACACACACAGTTAACATCCCATACACAACGTATATCATATATATTTATCATATATGTTTATTATATAATGTTTATATTATAAATATCATATATAAGATTAGTGCCATATATATACAGTGGTGAAAATAAGTATAGGTAGGATTTTTAAATAATAAATTTTAATTTTTTTGCATAAAATAAATCACCTACCAACCAGCAAGAATTCTAATTCTCTAATTCACAGACCTGTTAGTTTTCTTTAAGAAGCCCTCCTATTTTGCATTCAATACCTGTATTAATTGCACCTGTTTGAACTCGTTCCCTGTATAAGAGACACCTACCCACACGCACAATCAATCACAGTCCAACCTCTCCATCAACCAAAAAGCTGTAAACCTGCACAAGGCTGGGATGGGCCACAGTACAATAGGCAAGCAGGTTGGTGAGAAGGAAACAACTATTGGTGCAATTATTAGGAAATGGAAGAAGACTAAGGAGATGATTGTGGACTTCAGAAGGGACAGACATAATCTGCGGTGGAAGTGGTCTCCAGCTAAGGGTACTTGGGTTGCACCTAAGTAACAACCTAAACTGGAGCAACAACATTTCAAGCCTGATCAGAAAGGAACATCAGTGGCTCTACTCCCTCAGGAGGCTGAGGTGAGCTGGGCTCGGGAGCTTAGTCCTTACCTCCTTCTACAGTTGTGTAGTGGAAAGCGTCCAGTGCTCCAGCATCAACATCTGTCACGGAAGCTGCTCTGCTGCAGACAGGAAAGCTCTGCAGAGGGTGGTAAAGGCTGCATAGAAAATTGTTGGAGTCAACCTCCTCACCACCATGGAAATCTAGACCTCCAGATGCAGGAATAGACTTGTATCATGAAGGACCCCACTCACCCAGCACACTTTTTTTTGTCTCCCCTCAGGCAGAAGGTTGTGGAGCATTAAGTGTAGAACGACAAGACTGAGAAACAGCTTCACCCACAAAGTGGTAAGATTCCTGAATTTTTTTTAGATAACACATTGCACTGACACTTTCACGGACACTACGACATTTTACTCACACTATGACACTTTATCTACACCTGGACACTTTGACATATACTGTAATACTCTACTGCTGCTTTTCAATTTTTCATTTACTATTTATGTCTATTTGTTATATTATATTAAGACTTATTCTTATTGGGTTTATTTGGGATCGTGCTATCTAAATTTTGTTCCACCTCATGTACCACATATGATGAGAATGACAATAAAACCTCCTTTAATCCTTGAATATTTGAAGAGACACAATATAACTGTCAGTCTTCCTCTGTCTGGGTATCCATGCAAAATCTGACCTCTGTGGTAAGGATGATTCTGAGAAAGGTCAGGGATTAGTACAGAACCAGACGAGAGGACCTGGTCAATGACCTAAAGAGAGCTGGGACCACAATCTCAAAGTCCATTAGTAACACACTATGTCATCATGTATTAAACTCCTGCAGGGCACACAAGGTCCCCCTGCTCACGCCAGCATATGTCCAGGCCCATTATAATTTCACCAGTGACCATCTTGATGATTCAGAGGAGGCATGGGAGAAGGCCATGTGGTCAGATGAGACCAAAATAGAGCTTTTCCTTTGAACTCCACTCGCTGTGTATGGAGGAAGAAGGAGGATGAGAACACCATCCCAACCATGAAGCATGGGGGTGGGGACATCATACATTGGCAAAGGGGACAGAACAACTGCATCGTATTTAAGAGAGGATGGTTGGGCTTATGTATTACAAGATTTTGTCCGACTCCTTTCCTGCATAACAACGACCCAAAACACACAGCCAGTGCAACTAAGAAGTGGCTCTGTAAGAAGCATTTCAAGGTCCTGGAGTGGCCTAGCCAGTCTCCAGACCTGAACCCAATAGAAAATCTTTGGAGTGACCCAAAACTCAGTGTTGCTCAGAGACAGCTTTAAAACCTGGAAGATCTGGAGAAGATCTGTATGGAGGAGTGGACCAAAATCCCTGCATCAGTGTGTAAAAACATAGTCAAGAACCATAGGAAACATCTGACCTCTGCAATTGCAAACAAAAAATTCTGTACCAAAAGTTCTGCTTTTTTATCCTTAATTATAATTATAATTATACTGCTTTTTTATCCTTGCTCTTTTATCCTTATTTTATGTAATAAAATCAAAATTAATTATTTAAAAATCAGTCAGTGGGGTTAATATATATTATTATTATGATGATGATCATGATTATTATTATTATTATTATTATTATGATTAATATTATGATTAATATTATTATTATTATTATTATTATAAAATTACAGACCTCTCCATTCCTTGTAGGTGGGACTTCAAACTCTGCAGCGTATAAAATACACAGAGTAGTGTGCACTGTATAAGAAACCACTGCCAATCCTCAGCCACCCTGAAGAAAAAATCAAGGGACGACAAAAAAAAATCGTTTAAAAATCGTGGGGTACGCACAGATTGTAGTCGTGTCCACACATGGTAGGTCGCTAGATGGCGACACCGACTAGCAACGTGCATTTTACTAACCGGATATAGTAAGACTCAAGCGCTCAGAGGAAGTGTTAAAGTGTCCTTGTGGTGGTTGTAAGGAGGATTTTAAGCTGTAATCATGTTGAGGGTTTTGAAGGTGAGGAAGAATTTCTCTCTATCCACTGTATCTTGTGTCTTTCTCTGATTTACAGTCTGATAGAGATTTACGGATGTCTTTAAGATTACTCCTGCTTATTACTAACGTTCACCTGCAGTCTAGAGGCAGCATCCCAAATCTGTTACAGTAGTCATTTAGGCTACCAGGACAGCGTTCATTATCTCAGATACTTAGTGCACTTGGTTTAGAAACGTAGGGACATTTATATGTCAGACAGTTATGCAATAGATGCAATTTAAAAATTGCGCCCACATTGCTGAAGCTTAATTTAAACTTAACCTTTGGAATGTATTATATTATAAAGGCTCGTCTTAAACCTTCGTTTGTTAGCCGAATAAAAAAAAAAGCATTGGCATTGTGGGTAATGTAGTCCTTCAGCGGGACTTCAGCAAACAATTACTGCAAATGTATGTACCGTTTAACGACCGCATTGTGTTCGGTAAAACAGATGGTATCATAGTTGACCTGATATCACTATAGTGACCGTTTCTTTTTATTTTTTCTGTAATGTAAACATAAAGGGTGTTTTCACAAGAAACGTGCTTGCCAACAATATATAAATGCATCAGAGATCCAGCTGAAAACAAGAGTGGAAACGCATTCTGCGCTACAGAGTTTGTAATTTACGAAAATGTACAATATATTTATTTTTAAAATGTTTTCTGACAATTTGGCTTAAACTGTTTTGTATCAAATGATGTGTATGGAGTAACCCTCACATTTTTAAAACCTGCTGAGTCAGGATTACATTTACATTTACATTTATATCATTTAGCAGACGCCCTTATCCAGAGCGACTTACAACTGATACAATCTTACAATCCAAGCAATTGTGGGTTAAGGTCCTTGCTCAAGGGCCCAACTGTGGCAACTTGGCAGAGGTGGGATTTGAAGGTACAGAGGCCAGTACCTTAACCGCTAGGCTATCACAGTCCCATTACTCTATCACTCAATTACATTAGAAAATCCTAAAGTAACTGGCTCTGACTGAAAGACTTATCTGCTCAAGCTTTTGGGGCATTATGGGAAATGTAGTGAATGTAGTGATTTTGGAATATATGTTCTTTTCTGCTAGGCAATCTGCAATAAATATTTTAAAATAAAATAGACTTTTTACCTTTGTAATTTTAGTGGGGCATGGCAACATTTTACTGGGTCACATGCACATGTATATAATTTACAAAATAAAATTAATAAACTCAGGAATTTTATATTTTCATTCTTCAAATTAACTATATCTGAAACAGATATGCATATCAAACCTTTGTTTCATTCATGTGCAGATCATGGGTGTTTATGCTAATTTATTAAGCTGGCTCACAGAGTTCATTTAAAACAAACAAAGATGATATAAATATGAATGAAGGGACTAAGTTTAGAATCCACTAAAGCCACTGAAAAGTTGGTTTTGTGATGCAAATGCAAAATTCTTGGTTGTCCCAACAAGGTTTCATATGAGTTAAACATAATGTTACACATAACCTCAGCTTCTGTTCTTATTTTCACTATATTCATTTAATTTATGATTGATTTGCCTAGGGGGTTCAGTGAACCAGCTGCTGGAAATCAGAGGGCTGGCTCACCCCAGCTGGGGCTGTCCTCTCAATGCAAGTACCAAGCATGGATAAATGAAACGTGCTGCATCAGGAAGGTCATCTGGTACAAAATGTCACCTGACTGCAATATGCAGTCGTCTGCTGTGGTGACCTGTAATGGGAGCAACCATTAGATGGAGTTTATTAGATTCTTGATTTGTTAAGGCAAAAAAACACAGACTAACTCACAGACCACAGACGTGTGCTGTTAATTCCAACAGCATGTGAATATATAACATATTTCTGCTAAGTAATCCTGGTATGTAAATCTCAGAAAGTTGTAACCAACAAATCTAACGGTAGCTTTTAAGAAAGGGGCTGTGCTTGGCTAAGCTAATTCACAAATGTATATTGTTTAAAAACAAATCACAATAAACTTCAGTTTATTCATGTTATTTCAGTTTGTTTAATTTGAACAAAACAATAAAAACATAAAAAATATCTTCTTATAATTCTTGCATAAGCAAGAACTAATTTTTAGTCTTTATTGCAATATATGAATATAAAATCCCACCAAGTTTTACAATGTTTTACAGCATACTGGGGCATACAATGTTCCATTAAAGAGTTCATAATGAAAGGACTAATTTAAATATGCTACTCAATAAACCTACATTTTTTTTATCCATGAGAAATACGACTGAATTTTGCTGGATGGTAAAGCTTTTAAAAACGTTATACATTATGTTAAACTATACACAGTATTTTAAATACTGTAGTATTTTTTACACAAGATTATGCAATCGGAAATAAGAATATCCAGTAGTCAAGTGCAACTTGACTTGTTTAGTTTTTGTTTATTTAAATGTATTTGATGCGAATGCCCCCAATTCATTAGGTGCAGTCCCTACTTTGCATTATGTTACTTGACTGGTGTTTCAACAGTTAGTTAATATTCAGTTGGTAAAATGAACAATGTCCAGATCTTAATCACTCTGAGGTTGATAAAAGAATAAAATGAAGGCACCAGTAATATGTTTGATGTAACAAATGAGCAAAAATGAGTAATAATTGTGTAGTGGTGTAGGAAATATTTCTCTGGCATGGCACAGCATGTCTAAATATGATTATTGATTGTGTTCATTCCTCCATTGCCTATCAACATCTGGACACTTCCAGTATGATTACACACCATCTCACAAGATATTTATTGCCACTGAATAATCCTAGATTGTGAATGGTTACATGTATATGGTAATGAGCTAGGGGACCAGCAGTTCTCAAATTGCTGAGAAGGACTGAGATGGATTGTCAGTTGTTTGTAGCAAAATCTTTGAAAACCCCACCTGAAAAACAGCAGTAACAACACTAATCAAAACTTATTTCTTTGCAACACTCTCCAAAAGTACCTCTTTACGCATTTGTTATATATTTTGAATTGTACTAATACGTTTCATTTTATTTAAGAAAGATTTCAACTTTTTTCCCCTAAATATTAGCATTGTAGCCATATAGCTTTTGTTGTAAATGTAATGTAAATTGTAGTCACATCACATATTTGGACACTGATTGTTACACATGGTATAAAACAATAATCACAGATTTTTTTACTTTTAAATACATTTGGGACACTATCAGTTTGAAATGTTTTTGAATAATAAAAAACTACGATATAGCTTTAGAAATACGTGTTTATATAATTTTAAATAATGTTTTGTTTGTAGAATAATAGAAGTCTTTGTTTTAAGAATGCTGCCATGGAAAAGAAAATATTTTACTTCCTTATGCCAGGTATTTGTAAAAAATGAAAATGGTGAGCCTTATTGTACTGTACTATGAAATAATTTGAATCATTACTTTTTTAAAATCATTATCAATCATAATTTAAATAATTCCTTTATCTTAAAGCAGAAAGATAAGAAAGTACTACTGACATAATGACATGGCAATTTGTTGTCAGGATAAAATGGTTTCAGAGAGTTTAGAATTATCTTCCTCTCTTCAACATTTTAGTGTTTTAATATAAGCAGATTCTGATGTTACTCATTGAATGTTACACTGGATTATAAACCAGAAGATCTAGAGTTCTTGTCCTAACATTGTTGGGCCACTCAGCAAAACCCTTGTTTGGATTTTACAGTGCTTGATTATATTACTTTCAAGTTGCTTTAGATAAAGGCATCTGCTAAATGACTAAATATAAAATCAGACTATAGAGATACTGTGCTGCACTGTGTTGAATACGCCTGCACATTCAATTAAAATATTTACACATGCATTCAGTGAAGGCTCAATAAATTTACATAAATACTAAAGAACCACTGAGTGTTATATGATAATCACATAATCATGACAAATATTTACACTTGCACCATTTCCTGACTATTTTAAATTCTGTAAATGCATTTCTAATTTTGGATGACGGTTTACGTATTGATGTACCAGTTTGGTTGAATGTATTTAGCAGATGGCTTGATTACAGACACATTATATATACTGCTCATAAAAATTATGGGATACTTCAAAATGAAATCTCACAAAATCTAGGGTTAGTGTTATCCTCTAATTTTGTGAGCAGCGTATATATCTATCGCTATCTATGACTGTTTGCGTTTACATAGCTGTGAAATGTTTATGTATTTGTTAGTTTTAATTATTGTTTGCATATTAACAAAGCAGTATCAAGCAATTCATAACCACTGGAAATAAATGTCTCAAGTTTCCTTATTTTACAGCTGTGCTTTCCTCTAAGTGTATTCATAAAAACTTGACATACACATTATTTTATAAGAACACTCTAACTGTCTAACATTAAATACCCTTGCAAATCAGACACGTTGTTTAGTACAGTAAGTGTTATCTACATATTTCGGAAGTTGAGCTTGTGATTATGGAGCAAATCTTTCGTGTACTGGCCATGGATCAGCTCGCAGTCACCAAGTTGATCCATTTTTGACAGTGAATGCGTGGGGGGAGACAGAGGCAGAGTGAGGGAGTGAGAGCAAGAGCTGTGAATGGTGAAGTAGCAGTAGAGGGTAGGCAGAGAAAAGGCGAGAGAGAAAGCGGCTAGTCTTTGTAGTCGCTGAGGAATGCGGAAACGTCCCTGCTCTGTGTCAAACTCCTCCTGAGGGGGTCGAGGCAACATTGAGCCCAGCGTGGGAAAGCTCAGCGAGGAGATCAGCACAGAGCAGAGCAGATCCGCACTCGCTCTGTTTCAGATGGGAAACGTGCACTAATGAAAAACGCAGGGACACGGATTGTGTAGAGGAGAAGAGCAGAGCTGTTGAGCACGCTGACTGGAAGGTCTCCGCGCTCGTAAAGCTGCACGGATAGAGCAAGAGGATGGGGGGTTAAAGCCCTGCAGCCGTGACTACCTGTGTGGCCCCGCTTGGACACTGCGGGATGTAGAAGGGGGGGAGAGAATAAACTCCTGCTTCTCGCGTGCACTTTGGAAAACGCCATCGCTTCTCTTTCCACCGCCAGATCACTTTTCTCGGTGCTCTTGGTGAGTTACGTTTGCACCATTATTTCTGTTTTTACGCAATTTTGTGCCACTTTCGTGCTTACCCACTTAGCCTACTTTGCACACAGCTTCTAGAATTGAATAAAACAGCGTGTGGATTTCACAATATCGAGCAACGTTGTGGACAAACACGACCTTTGCTAAAGCTGACAATTTTATTGATGCGTTTGAACAATGAATTCAGTAGGCAGCCACGTGCTCGGGCTTCTCGGGGCCACAAAAGCGCAAGCATCATTGGCAACCATGTAAGAGCTTTATATAGTGACAGCGTCCAGAATTGTATTCATTATGTCGACTTTTTATGGTAGTTATGCACAAGTTGGGCACATCCACTGACACTGACTAACTTTTAGGCTCAATATGTCTCATTCTAGATATACAAACTGTCGTGCGTTAAACAGCAGATGGCTGTGCTGAACTGTAGTAATTATTTTGAATTTGTATTACGTGTTTTTGCATCAAGTCCCAGCAGTCTGCTTATTCATAACGACTATATATATATAATCTTATTGCATTATAAGCACTATTGTTAGCGCCATATGTCTAAAAAATGGGCTCCAATAAACAGCATTTAATACGTTTACATATGCGGGAACAAACCCAGTTTATTATTTTGGAGTATTTTGGGGGGTATTATTCACGTGTCGTGCAGCTGGCTTAATTCTAACCACTGGACATTATATCCTGTCTATTTCCAGAGCTCATAACTTTCCAAGTCGTTTTAACACGTTTGCATATGGTTGTATGTTTATGCCTTGGATTGACTTGGCAAAGCTGAACCATGTTCGTTGTTTCGAATATTATTTACGTATTTATGGAGAAGTCGTCTTATCCATAGCCAGTAGGGACCATAACATGCCTATATAATAGTAGGGATGCAATAGTTTATGCATTTAACCTCCCATATCGGTGAGCTTGGATTTTGCTTGTACTGATTCTATAATCGAATCCGTAGCACTGGGTCTTATTTATGTTTACCTTCTGCTCTCGTGACTCTGTCTCTCTCTACAGTACACGTGCCTTCAGCAAAAGAAGCGGCGCTCTCCCTGTCATGGCTTTGTGATAGAGCCTGGCACGTTTCGGGATTCCCCCCGTGCTGGAAGGGCTGCATCCGGGAATAGCGCAAACGGAAACGACAGAAACAAGATGGAGCGAGAAGGGGTGAAAGAGCAGTATGAGCCCGTGGCTGAGATCGGAGAGGGAGCGTACGGGAAGGTGTACAAGGCGCGAGACGTTAAGAACGGACGCTTCGTGGCTCTGAAACGGGTGCGCGTGCAGACCGAGGAGGAGGGCATGCCGCTCTCCACCATCCGCGAGGTGGCGGTACTGAGGCAACTCGAGTCCTTCGAGCATCCAAACGTGGTCAGGTAAAATGGGTCCAGGGCTGGTTTGAAGCCAGTTAACCTATACTAAGATGCACCTGAATGTGATGGGTTTCTATACCACACAGGGGCGTCATCAGACCCACTAGGCATGTGCTGTTCCCCACTGTAGTAAAAATCAAATCTTATTATGGTATGCTGAGCAGAACCACAGGACCACACAAATTCACTACAGGCTCTACATTTCCCATAATACCCCAGTATCTTTCCAACAGCTTAAACAGTTCATGGTTTCAGCCAGAGCCAGTTTCTTTGCATCAATTAATGGGCACCACAAATATTTACGAGAAATCCAGCCACAATGCAGGCAAGTAAAAATGATATTGTGTTTTGGCTCATATAACTATAGGGAATGGATTGAATAAACCAGCAAAGGTATCAGTTATGTTAGCATTAACACAATTTATGCAATCAATCAGACTAGGCTTGCTTAATTTTGGAATGGTCCTAGATATTAGAAGACAATCTAAATTTTAAAGCTGCTGAGACTATGCTCCATTGTAAAAATCACTGTAGAAATTGATCTAGTAATATATTATTTTCTGTTAATTTGTCTTTCATTTAATATGGAAGAGTATTTTATACTTTAAAGGTAAATCTAAACCATATTTAGTGTTTAACAGGTTTACGATTTATGCACAGTTTTGCCACTTCATCTGATTGGCAGTAAAAGTACTGCTGTGCCTAAATTCTCCAGTAGATCAAGTAGCCTAGAAAAGCCCAAATGCCACAACTCCAAAATTATGTTTACATTTTCAGTCCTTATTTAGGCAAAGGGCTCTGACAGATCTCCTGGCATTTTTATCCACAACAGTCTTAATTTATTCAAGGTGGTGCAGTAAAGAAAGGCTGCAGTGGGCACATGTTCACCATAACTGGGCAGTTGTAGACTGGTTTGATGAATACCAATTTCTGTTAATGATAGGGTCAGAATTTGACAAAAACTTAAACTTGGACTTAAACTGCCTTGTGTTAACTGTCCTGACTGGTGGATGTTGTGTAATATTGTGGGCACTTTTTTGTGGCACCCATTTAGTTTTTTTATTCCAATGAATGATTGTTTGAATACCACAGTCTATTTGACTATTGTTACCATGTGCATCTCTTCATGGCCACGTTTGACAAATCTTCTAATGGCTACTAGCAGCATGATAATGCACCATGCCACAAAGCACAAGTAATCTCAATCTGGTTTCATGAACATGACAGTGTTTTTAATGTTATTCAGTGGCCTTCATAGTCTCTGGATTTGATTCCAATTCCAATAAAACTAATATAAAAAGTAAAATGGTGCAGTTCGAAGACAGGTCAAGAGGAATTGTGTGTTAACTGGACTAAAAGCCATTACATGATGTCATTGTGGAAATTAACTCTTAAAGAGGCACTGATAAATCCTTGGGCAAAGAGATGCAGAGGTGGATAAAGAAACAAAAATAGGTATGCACCATTTTAGTTTTTAATCTGATGTTGACATCCTGTTTGCTTCTGTAGCCAAATCAAGCAAGGTAACACCCACAATTATTACAACATCACAAGTTCATAGCATAAGACTGAAAAAATGCACAAGGAAAAGCAAGGACAGAGAAGAGAGGCTGGAATTTTTGTGAAATGAAATGTCCTTGCTAAATAAAACATCATTCAAAGTGATGTTTTACTGATTACTGTGTAACACTGTATATATGCAACAAATCAGTGGCAACAAACATCACATTATTAAATGCATTGATGTTTCATTGGTTCTTTGGAGTGCATTTATGGAACCCTCTTTATACTATACCTTTAATCCTTTTTAATGATGGCTAAATTGACTGATTTCTGGGTCACAGGCTATAGGATGTAGGAGGGAGGAACCAAGGAGGCACCAGTTATTCACCTGTTTCATGTGTAGTTACTGCCTTTATTTTATGACCTTTAGTAAACTGTGCCATATTAACCTTTTTGCCATTGCCTTTTTAAAAAATATGTTAATGCATATTGTCACATCAGGAAACAAAACAATTCCTTAACAACACCCAAAATAATTAATTTTGAATTAACTTATAAGTTAGAAATACTATCAGATGAATTAATTTATATTGAGAGTGTGTTTTTGACAAAAGCTACCATTGATCAAACACAGTGTGAATAATGGGAGCGAAAAACAGATATTTTAAACTGCACACTAAATGGTCTGTCTAATCGAAGATAGGAATCAGCAGTGGGCGCCCAGAAGACACAGTGTGCAACCTATTACTGCCTTGTGCAACTAGAAGCAACCCTTGGATGCATCTTATGAGGACATTATTCATTCCATATGTTTTATGTCTGGTAAGAGGCTCCATTGTGAAGGAACAGTTTGAGTTCCCAGAGAAACATTTCTTGGAAGAACCCTAGCAATGATGTCATAAGAAACAGACTATTGTTTCTATCAATGCACTTTTCTGCAGAATATTTAAGATCTCATAAATGGTTCTGAAAATTTTAATCAAGTGGCACAGTAGTGGTCACAAGTAAGTTGTTACAAACTTGAATTGGCCTGTTATTAATGTAAACTTATAACAGGCCATTTGAATGAAAGCTTGCTCTGAACATTTCAATACTTAGCTGGGTATGTAATTTATAACACAGGTCTACATTAGTATAGCTGACTATAAGCTACTGTGTATTTTTCCTTATGTGTAGTTTTCTTTAAGTATTTTAATGTGCTGAATCAAAAAATCACATCTGTTTCTTTCAGTCATGTCCAGTTTTTCACTTATAACAATAATGTAACATTATTATTTAGATATGCTGAATATCTGAAAAATATATTCTGTGCATTAATTATCTGAAAAAGGTAATTCATGCACAGATAGACAAGCTGAATACACAAAACAAATAGCTAAATATGCTTATTAAACAGTTTCAAACTTTTATGGCTATATAAGCAGCGTGAAAACTGATGGCAGCATTCAGTTGTTCTGGAGATTTAGAAACTGCAGTACATTTATTATCTCTGTCACTTGAATAGTTCATGGACAGATCAGAAATGATCCTGATATATTCTCAACCCCAAACAAAGGACAAATATATCTGGCTTTGTACGAAAAAGTTTAGCATGCATATTTTGGGGTTAAACTGGGTGACCAGGACAAACCTTGGGACATGTGCTGAAAATCTGAGACAGTAGACTAAAGGTCAGAGAAAAAGTCTCAACTTTGGATTTCCAATGGTGTTCCAGGAGCCTCAAAACCATGTTGATGACTGCTACTTTAGCATGGTAATTATTACAGGCATGAACACAAAGACAAAATCTTCCGTCCAATACTCAAATATAAAACCGGTGACTGTCCCTGCACCTATTTTTAGTTTTTTGGAAAGTTCAGACAGTGACTTCTATCATTCCAGTTTTTCGAAAGACAATGAAGATTTCATGAAGTTGATTCCAGAATTTTCCAGCTATTCACTCAAGCTGAGTTAGATGACTTGGTAGAAGGTCTTGATCTGCCAAAGTCGTCAACAGAGTTACTGGCTCCCGGTACCACATTTATGTATTGTAACAGAGACAAAGATCTTTTGAAATATTTCCATATGGATGAGGAGCTTGTACACTATGGATACGTCAAAGGACTTGTTACATCAATAGGATGTGATAGCTATGTAACTGATGAAGTGAGGCTTTTTGAAGAGAAGCCTATAGTGTGTGTTGCTTCACAATGGCAAAATAATTGCTTCCGTTTTAATTGCTCACTCAGTAAATATGACAAAAACCTATGAATCCATAAGAACATTTATCCAAAAAACCAAATGTAATTTTATTTGACAACCTGAAGGCTATATTGATGCTTCAAGGAGAACGAATTGGCTACACGAAATTTATACTTTTTACACTAAACATTATACAGGGAATAATGGCCCACTATGTCACGCCGACACACAGCCCAGCGGACCACACCCATGCACGTTCACGCTCACCCTCGCCGGCTTACTGATTCACACACCTGGACCTCATCACACTCATCACACACACCCCTACTTATACTCCTCACTTTCATTC
>JAVSBV010000086.1:1526448-1544516 GCA_033117975.1 Parotocinclus spilosoma | reverse complement strand
TCTTATTATACGGCGTGGGGATATATTTATCCCGCATTCTGGGTCCGGTCAAAAACACCACCACTGATCGTAACACACCTAACAGCCACCTCTCCACTTATCTAAGCTTTTTCTTTCAAAGTTTACCAGTTTACCACTAATACACTGATGACAATTTAATGTGTCAAATGTGAGATATTTAACTAGTTTACCAGTTTCCAAATTGCCTATTCATGGTTTATTATGTATTCTGGTGATTTCATTAAGGTAAAAAATACCACTTACCAACATATTATTTTGTTGGTTATATGTATTTATGTTAATGGATTACAATGTGTTCAAGAGAACCTTAACAGAATTAATATACGTTCTCATCAAGGATGTTGACCTTACTAGGATTACCGTGTATGAGAAAGTGTTACAAGTGGTGTTTGAGGAGGATTTACAGAATAGGACTTTTAGATTAGAAGTGTGTTTTAGTTTAAAGCTAATTAGTGATTTTAAACCTGTGTCCAACATTGACATGTAAACAATGTAGCCGGATGTCTTCTGATGCTTTTATTCCAACTGTTTTTTGCCCAGCTGTCTGACTGGCTGGTCAACACTGTAAATTCCACATATTATCTTCAGTTTACAAAGCACCCCTAATAAAGTCTTCTTTGAATTACAACAGATGAGTTATTAGATATAGATAGATGATTATCAGATGAGTAATGGAGATTTGTTCTACCTGCTAACCTTTGATGTTAAAGTCCTCAAACTGATATTGAAACTGTAATTTAAATATCCCAATATGAGCATAGTAGTTGGTAAAATGGCTCTTAGTTCAGAAACTGAAATCTTTTAACTCTCCTCTGGTAATGAGTTTGCTCTTCAGGGTTTTGCTGTGGCTGCTTTGTCAGCCATAGTGGTGGCAAAGTTTAATGTAGTCATGACATTTTCCATCTGAATGTTCTGCCCTAAAATGACTATTGAGTAAAATGCAGCAGTGTTTAAATTTTTGTAATTTTATTTCTGTAGTCAGAAATACATAGTTTTAGTGTTGATTATTCATTTGAATAAAAAGACCTAAAGCGTTTTCCCTCAAAGGCAATGTGCAGCAAGTTCCCATGTTGTCATCAGCCAAATGGAGAACCAGATGTGTGTACAACTGTTGAAAGCTGTTTAAGCTGTCATTTACTTTTTTTTGACAACCAAAAAGTAATGTTTGCCATTTCAAATAATGAATAAGAGAGATAGGAATAATTTGTATGTATTTATTCATAAATGAATTAATTTGATTGATTAGAAAATATTTGTGTTTATAATATTTTAATCTTAAGGCCTGAGTTAAGATTAAACTGAAATGTTGAGAGAGCGTGAAACAATCTTGCAAACAAAGTACTGCTGTCACACAGTGTCTTATGACAATTCCACCCTTACATTTTATCCCCACATTTTATGATTAGATTTGCTTGGATAGTATGTCGCAGTGCCTGCAGGGGTTGCTGTTACTGCACTGTCGGACTATCTCAAACTGGCCTCACCTCCCTCACAGATGGCCACATTCACATGATACACATTTTGGCAAGAAGGCAATACTAGGGAAAAAGTACAGGTCACAGAGGTTATCGTCTTTTCATAATGGGGCATGGTGTAAAACATAAATAAAAACGATTTAAATGATAATTTGCAAATCCCTTTCATTCCATATTCAATGGAATACACTGCAAATACAATATATTTAATATTAAAACTGATAAACTTTATTATTTCTTTGCAAATATTCACTAATTTTTAATGTGATGCCTGTAAAAGGTTCCAAAAAAGTTGGGACAGGGGCAACAAAAGACTGGGAAGGTTAAGGAATGCTCAAAAACACCTGTTTGGAACGTTCCACAGGTGAACAGGTTAATTGGAAACAGGTGAGTGTCATGATTGGGTACAAAGGGAACATCCCCGGAGAGTTATTTGTTCACAAGCAAGGTTGGAGTGAGGTTCATCACTTCATGAGTCCAGTAGGAGATGAGAATTGGTAATTACTATATTGCGAGGATGCTGGGGGTAAAAAAAATTTTATGCATACAGTATATACACTGATCAAGCACTTCCCATATAGAAGCACAATTGTAGTTTTACAATAACAGACTGTAGTCCATCTGTTTCTCTGCACACTGTCCCATTTTCTCTGCTCTGCAAACAACTTAATGAGCAAATAGTCCAACAGTTTAAGAACACCGTTTCACATAGTGCAATTGCAAATAATTTAATCATCTATGGTCCACAATATCATCAAAAGATTCACAGAAACTGAACTTCACACATAAATTCAACCAACATTGAGTGACATTGAACAACATTGAATCCCTCAGACGGCACTGCATTAAAAACCAACATCAATCATGGTTTATATTTTTGTTTTACACAACATCCCAACTTCACTGGAATTGGGGTTGTACATCCACAGACCACTTGGCGTGGGGTGTGTCCCCCTACTTAAGCCAGTACATGTCCAGACCCATCTCAAGTTTGATATAAAATATCATGTGCTTCGATGAAGATAAAAAAAGAACTTTTTGGTAAACTCAATTAATTGTGCTTGGAGGAAGAAGAATGTTGAGTTGCATCCCAAAAACACCATACCTACAGTGAAGCATAGCGGTGAAAACATCATGCTTTGGGGCTGTTTTCCTGCAAAGGGGATCTGTTTTCTACCTGCATCTATCTGTTTGACCTCTGTCATTGCCAACAAAGGTTATGTAACAAAGTATTGAGTCGAACTTTTGTTATTGACCGAATACTAATTTTCCACCATCATTTACAAATAAATTATTTAAAAACCTTACCTTGTGATTTTCTGGATGTTTTCATAGTTTAAGTGTACTCTCTCATCTTTCTGAGTAGGAGAACTTGCACAATCAAAAGTTGACCAAATACTTATTTGCCCCACTGTACTTGCGTCACTTGGGGTTCCTATGCACTGGGAAAAGTACCTGCCTTGAATTAGGAGTCAGAAAAAGTCCCTGTTCATGGCGTTCAAAAAGCCACAATCATTCTCCGTCTTTGCGATGCGAAAACGGGGCACAGCTGTAAAAACTATGATAAAGTTCCAATATTGTAAAAGACTTAACCACACTTGACCACCTAACACCAAATGATCTCTAGCAAGTCTCTCATGAGCTTATTCCACCACTGGAATTTTGTCTGTGACAGTGAAATCACATGAAACTCATTTGGTATAAGGCATTAGACTACTGTGCCACCTGAATATATTATTGCCTTTTATGACAATGGCTTATATAAATATTTGTTCATTTACTTTAAAACTCTGAAATTGACTTAGTTAATTTGATTAATTTAACAAAGAAAGCTTACATTCAGATTTTATTTAATCACCTAAACTTGTATGACACTATTTTGGTAGGGGAGAAAAAAATAAATCTACTTGATGTAAACACAAAGAAGAGTAAGATGTGCATAAGAACAGAAAAGTGGTGTCATTGCTCAGAATGAAGCAGTGTATTGATAATTAAAGTGATGGTATACTGACAAGCGTAAATCACTGAAAGTCCTTGGGAAGCTTGTCCAATACGTTTAGTAACATTTTTTTAGTAGCCTTGACTTACACACTGTCTCAAATTCCAGCAGGTTGGAAGATGTAATACTGCTAAGTATTTTAACTCACTTAGCAAATACTATAGGCATACAAATTTTAAAATGTTTTCATCAGTTCAGTAGATGAACTGATAGTTGGCACCTTTTACTAGCTCAGGTGTCACCAGTGTCCACTACCCAGTAATATGCTTTAGTGGTGTGGTGTCCAGGGTGTGCTTATGCCTGCATATTTTATTATTTGAGGAAGGGCTGGAGACCCTGCAACCCTCACCACTGGGTTTCAAAGATGAGTCCTACCTCTGGCAATGAGAGGTCAAAGAGAGGTTATGGAGTTTATGAATAAAAGTTATGTTATTTAATGTGTATAATATTATATGCATAATCTCTTAAACAACAGCAAAACTATGTAATTGAAAATCAAAATGATTACTAATACACAAATGATGAAATCACTCTCATTGACAAAATTATATAATAAATGGTAACGTGTCTAAAAGTTTTACATCGGCTGCTACTCTATATAATCTCTGGTAATTTGTGTGATTTATGGAACGATGTATTTGATTTTTATCATTCATTCATTTATATTCTTATCCAGTTAAACCTAGTCAGGCTCATAGGAATGCAGTGTTCTACCTGGTGAAACAGGGTGCAAGGCAGGAACAACCATAGACAGGGAACCTCACACACACACTTACATACTAAGGGTAATTTAGAAACACCAATCAACCTAAAACTCATGTCAGTTATCTGTGGGAGGAAATCGGAGTACCCTGAGCAAACTCACACAGACATGGGGAGGACATGCGAACTCCACACAGAAAGGACCCAGACCGCTCCACCTGGGATCAAACCCAGGACCTTCTTGCTGTGAGGCAACAGTGCTACTCACTGAGCTCCTGCTCCACTTTTTTGATTTATAACTTTATTTTCAGCATTTAAAAAAGACTAATTGAATATAAAAAAAACAGAAACGTGGTATAAGAAGTGGTAGTTGCATAGAATGAAGCAGTACATTGATCATTAAAGTGATGGTGTGCTGACAAACATAAATCACTAAGTCCTTTGGATGCTTGTACAATACTTTTATAAAGCTGTTCTGCTGTAGCCTTGACTTACATCCTGCCTCACATTCCAGCAGTTTGGAAGAGAGTGACTGATAAGTATTTTAACTCACTTAGCAAATATGATTTGTTTTTTAGACTAAAATGGGATATCTATTTTTCAGAAGTCAGTTCAGGCATATCATCTGGAGCAATAATAACATTGGTATATTGTCAGTGAATGGCTTAAAGGATTTGATAAACAGGCAAGATGCAGTAAAAATGGCCTTTATTGTTAGACCTAAAAAAAGCCTACTTGTGCTAAAGAAAGAAAAATGTACTTTAAATAATTTGTTTGTATGTCTTGCATATTTGTGTCCCGTGTGAAAATGAAAGCCCTTTGAGAATGCTTTCAAAATATTTTTCCCTTAAAATTGGCTATTAGTGTTAATGAAACAAGGGATAACTGTTTAAAACAGTTAATGTTTTTGAGTGAAGACTTACTGAAATGTTTTGCTATGAGTTAAGCAGTTCAGCCTGACAATGTGAGTCCACTTTGCACAGACATATAGACAGCCGCAGGGCTGGGACAAAGAAAACATGGCACATAGGAGAGCACGTGCAGCAAGCTCTGGGAATGTTTAGATATATCTTATGGTATTCCAACAGAAAGGAGGAAGGATAATCAAAAAGGGTAAAAGAGGGAGGGCCAGTCCAGTACATGAGTAGACACAAAATCAAAGGTGAAACATGGGGAGTTTCTTATTTGGTATTTCCTGCATGGACCCTCAACGCTGGCGGTCTATAGGAAGAGGTGAGCCCTCATCTGGATTAATTGTTGATGGCATCTTAGCAACAGGCCAGAGATGCAGGTAGGGTGTTTTGCATGTATTGGCGTCTGGATATTAAAGATTTTGCCTTTACCAGCAAAAATTACGACATATATCAGGAATTTTCCGACTAATGATGTGCGGATGTGGTAGCACAGGGGAAAGAGAGGCTGACTGTGCTCTTTGTTTGCTTAGAGAGGGCCCCATACAGCATTCCTGTAAGCTCTGCATATTTTGGCAGCAGCTGTGGGGCTTTTTTCTAATTGTATACAGTTTGCATGCTCTGCTCACTTGCGAATCATATATCATTCATTTCTTTTGGACAGGACTTGACGGAGTTGTTGCTATTGTAAATCTGTTGTTAAAAGAAATGGCAAAACTGTAAATGCATCTAGGTCTTCACAATATGGTGTTTACAGGCAGTGAAGATTAATAGATTGATTGATTGCAAGACAGACATTGGAATGGTGATTACTGCTTAGTGTATTTTCAATCAGTTATTTGCCTGTAGTGATGACTGGAATCAGATAATACACATTCAGCAAAAACGTCTTCTGTATATTTTAAATTGTTGATTTTTCCTCAGGCAAGTCATATGCTGTATGATACTCTCATGCACTCTCCCGTACTAAAAGATGAACTTTGTTGTAAGGGATGTGGGAGTCACATGGCACAAGTGCTGGGACATCATTGTTTTTTGGCTTTCAATAAACTACATTTAATACTTTATAATAAACGAAACTTTATGTTGCCGACCAGTAGCTTAATTTCAGTTAAGCCTGTTTAAGGTCAGCTACACAGTATATATTAAACTCCGATATATTCAATTATTTACATTTATATTACATTTATATCATTTAACAAGCGCCCTTTTCCAGAGCGTCTTACAATAAGTACTACAATATCTTATTAATTTAATTTATTTTCTTTCTTTCTTTCACTCAGTTTTCTATAGTTGCTATACGTGCTTATGTCAATTTCCAGAAAGAACAACATAACGATTTCAGCAATGGCATACACTGAGAAATACTTAGGCTTCCTAGCTAATATATGCTAATGATATCACTGTTTAGATCTGATATTAACTGAACAAAAAAAATGTCAGAGCTCATTTTCCTGTCAAGTTAGCAGATTTGCCTTTGTAAAAGTGTTTAGAGCAGATATGAAAGAATGCGGATGAAGTTCTGGTGTGGAAGCAGCCTTTTATCCTTCGCTTCCTTTGAGGGAGAGAATGTAAACATAGGCACACAGCCAAACCCAAAGGCCAACCTTATTCTTAATCACATTGTGTTTCTATTGTTTTAACTCCATAGGGTAAAGAGGCTAACTCCGGAGTGTATTCGCTGAAATGGACTGGGTTAATTGCAGGGTAATACAGACCAGTGATAGACCAGACTTAATGGAAAAGGCTTGGACAAATGTGTTTGGGCAGCATCTGAGAAGAGTTGTAATGTCACTGTATCTCCTTGTGCTGAGGCCTGAGTTGTCTCACCAGATCAAAATTCACGGAATGTACTCACTTAATCTGAAGCGGACCTGAATAATTTTATTGCCTTCAGCAGGAAGTGCAAGGAACAAGGAAATACCACCAGTAAGAGAAATCATGCAAAAGGGAATGGCTAAGGTTTGAAGGAGAGCAGAAATTCTGTGGAGTATAAATCAATATTACATTTATTATACTTTATTATATACTATTATTAGACTCTTACTTCATATCAGGCTAGTCTGCCACTTGGATGATCTGTTTTAGAGTTCTGACTGTGCCAAGCATCGCAGCAGCACAATTGCCTATGTCTGAAGGAGGTGAGCTTGACAGGGCTTCATCACTGGCACTGCAACAGTGACCCCTGTCTGCAGTGGACTGCCTGATGAGTCCTGTGATATGGTAGGGAAACTACCATAGCCCTGACAATTTAAACAAAGGCAAATATTGGATTTTATTAATGATAATAATAATAATAATTATAATTATTATTATTATTATTTTTATTATAATACTGCAGTTTCGTGGAGGGTGCATATGCCCTCTTGAAGTTGATGGACCTAAAAGACTTTTATTTCTTTGTACAGCCATGGTTTTTATGGCTGTTTCAGAAAATATATTTGTAACTAAGTGTTGTGTTTGTGTATGTTGTTATTGGATAAACAAGCACCAACTAGTGAGGCATGCAATGGAAAAGCATTTATTGCCATTCACCTAGCACCCAGTGCAGTGTGTTGCATATTTTTCATTCAGATGAGCAGTTAGGTGAATTTACCATACTTAGTACTTAGTGCATGTTCCATTGAAGAGAGGAACCCCTCGTGTGGGTAAATGTCACAGCATGGTTATAAACAGCTTCACTGTCAAGTGACAAACTGAGATGATCTGTAGCTAATAGTGTGAGTGTGGCTTGGACTTTTAATGCAAGCTAGCAGTGTATTTAAATATCACAGACTATATTTACTCTCAAAATAATGTTTTAAGAGTATTAAGATCTCACAAAGTTTGTTCGTGGCTGCAGGTTTTTTGTCCACAACAAAGCTCTCTGTTGACATTTAGTTATTCACAACTTGCATGCACTGCAGTGCTATATGATTTGCACAGTATGAAAGACTGTGCTACGTTGTGCTATGTGTTTAATAGCAGGCTGCACCACAAGCACACAACGTTGAGAAAAACGGATATACTTGAACTGCGGTTCTTCCTAGAAGTAAATCAGCATCCCATTACCACTGATGCTTGCCTAGCTTTAACTTTTTTGAATGGGGCATAGAGAATAATTTTAGCAGTGCAATGCTTCATAATAAAATAAACTTTTGATCTAAAGTCAATAAAAAGTTTAATAAGCAGTTTCTCAAGCAAGACTTGATTTAGACTGAGTCATAAATTGTGTTGACCTGAGTAGATTAACTTTGGGTCAGGCTAAACCAGGAACCACACTGTTTCAGTGGCTGTACCAAGCACTATTTGAATGAAATATCATTTTGAATTATAAGGGAGATGGAACTATTTTGGAATGAATCATGTGTCTGTTAATGTCACGTGACAACAGAGAGACCAAAATGTTTCATCTTTGACTTCCTCTTCAATTCCTCTTAATCAGGAAGACCACATCAAGAAAATGTCAACATAGCACTTGCAGGCCACCAGTAAAAATAATTTTCTTTATACATTAAACACTTTAGCTTCATTTAAATTCATTCACAAGGACCTTGCAGCTGCACTCATGCATTTGGGCACTATGTCAAACTGCATGACGTTATCTAAAGGCCACTAACTGAAACCACCAAATTGACTCATTATTTAATGCTATGCATGCTGTAGATACTCATGCTGCATTGTACTACTAAGTCTATACACAACATTATTATAAAATACATATTTATTATTTACCATATAGAAGTAATATATTACAATACACTTACTGAGCTTTTATTGGGAACACCTGTACACCTGTTTATTATCCAATTAGCCTATGCATTGGCAGCAGGGGAATGCATAAAATTGACTGATTTCTGTAACTGCTGATCTTCTGGGATGCCCATGCACAATATTCTAGACTTGGCTGTGGTGCACTGAGGCTGCAGTGGGCTCACAAAAAAGCAAAGTTGTGTTATAATGGGTGTTAAAACCAACATGTCTTAAAATGTATTAATAGACAGGCAGAGAAATGAAAATAAGAATACTGAGCATGTATGATCAATAACGGAGAGGAGACCAAGAAGCTGGATAACAACTAGGATGGGATGATAATAGTGGTTCTGGAACAGCTGGAGGCTGATGCCAGAGAGTGGACGTCAACAGCAGAAATGGAGATGAAGCTGAGGCAGTGGAATGCATACAGTGGAGAGTGAAAGACAATCATGGAGATGAGGTGGAGCTGCAGAGGTGGAACGACTAAAATTTGGACAGCTGAGAGAGGATGACATTAACAGAGAAGGAAGTGAAGCTGTAGTTTAGCTAACCAGAGGGTGGTGAGAGAGTGAGATGGTATAATCATGGACATGGAACTGCAGGTAACTTCTGGCTAGAAATAAATGAGTAGAGAAAGAAAATTAAAAACAGAAGAAATTGGAACTGACATTAAACAAAAAACATCACATGAAATTCACAGACATGTAAAACTGATGATCTGGTGAAGAACCCAGGGATCTTATACACAGGGTTGATAAGGAGTGATTATGGATCAGGCGCGCTGCTAATATAGAGGAGTGGTGTCAGACCAGCTCTATCTCTTAACCACAAGATAAGCATATCTTGACAAGTTGTTAGTATAGTGTTCCTGCTAAAGTACCTGGTGATTGCATAGTTTATACTATTCCTTGTCAACTATAGCATTATTTCCATTCATAAGTTAGTTATTGGTTAGTTTTGCATCACCGAAACAGTTCTTCTTGCTTCATGCTCTCATGTCGCTCGAATTAAGCTCTAATCAGTGGCATGAGGCCTGTCTGCTATTCACAAATTCATTCCCACACCAACGCTCATTAAGCACAATGTTCTCTTAATGTTGCATTCTGGCTCATTGTGTGATACGTACCCCCTGATATACACTCCAGCCTTACTTACAAACACAGGGAGGCTGATTTGGCCGATAGACTTGAGGGTTTCTGGGCTCTGAGCCCGCAGGAGAACGGCATGCTGAAGAGGGAAAGCACCTGGAATCCGTCCATTATTCTGGAGCAGGGTCACTGAGTTTCGTCTGGAGGCTCTCTCTACTGTAGCTGCTCTGCTGTGTGTCCAGTTTTGCAGCTGTACTGAGTACTTGTTGAAGGAACAAGAGTCATTGAGTTTAAGAAATACAACACACACAGTTACAACAAAAAGATTAAGGGCCAGAATTACTAACTTAGATCTCAAATAATGAGTATTAATTTGTGCATGTAGCCTAATAATATAGTAGCCTACAGTTAGCAGACATATCATTGCATCACTGAAAGCAGTCATGTGAATCAGTTGTTGAGTAATCATGTTAATGTACACTCGCAGGCAAAAAAATGTCCAAACCCCAAATTGCTAAATTTAAAACTTTCTTTATAGCAAATAAATGGTCATGAAGTTAGACAAATATATAAAGTATGGGAAAGCCTTTTCCTTTGATTTTTGAATGTTTAAGTCTTATGGCTTCCAGAGAGAAGAGTGAATGTTGTTTTCACTGGTTGTTTCACAGTTAAGTGACACAACCAGTTTCACTTAAATTAGTTTGGGTTTATTGTGAGACCAAATAATCTAAATAATATGGAGCAGCTCACCAGTATTAGCAGCTGTAAAGGCTCCCCAAACTATGGCACCTCCACCTCCATGCTTAATGGTAGTACAGAGGCATTCATTGCTCTGGTTCTCCCCGGATCTTGGAAGACACCTCTCTTGACCATCACCATGCAAAACAAATTGTCGTCCATCAGCCCACACAACTCTGTTTAATCACTCTTTATTAAAGCTTTCCTGAGACAGCAACACAACTTCTAGACACAAAACCTTCATTACACAATCTTTTGGTTATTGTTTTTCTTAAGAGTCTTGAACTCTGCTGACAGTTTTTGAAGGCTTTCGTTTCTGTCTTTGAGATCTGCAAATTTCAGAAGGCGGTAATCTCTGCTTAGTGGCCTTGGGCCTCCCATATCTTTTATTTCTGGCAACATCACCTGCTGGTTCCAATAGTTATTTTAGTAGTTGATTGTGAAATTGGAATTTTGTAAGTTTTAGAATATTACTATCTGACAGCAATCCCTGCATTATATATTGCTTTTTTCAAGCAGATTTTGTCACGCGTTTACCTTGGGACTCACAAGTCTGCATATTGTAGATCCCTACCAGAACATACCTGTCACTGCTGGATAGGTGTTAGAGCTTGTTTTCAGAACAGTCATGGGCTGCATTGGGTGTGGCAGATTACCAACTAACAACTGATCTTTTAAGAAAAATAAACGTATAAAAATAATAAACAAAATAATAAATTAAAAAAAAGATTTTGAACAGGTGTTTTATATCAAATTACATAACTATAATTACAATATTAATTATAATTTATAAACATAAAAATGCATATACATATAGCAAACACATACAGTTTTATATCTGTGTCCAAGAAGCTTATGTAAGTGATTTACCCTGATTCAAGTTTTCTCCTCAACATTTTGCTGAGGCAACAATGGTGATACAGGTCTCAGGAATGCATTTCCAGAGTTTGACACTTTCACCAATGATGACGAATTGCTTCTAGGATCAAGGATACAAGCTTTTGGGCAACATGGGCAACTTTTTTGGCCCAGGAGTATACATGCATTGTTGGCAAGGTTGCTCTTAATTGTTTCATCAGTTGGACCCGCAAGGTAAAGACTAGGAGGCATGTGAAGCTTGTATTGTTGATATGGCTTTATGTGATTTATGGCTGGTCTGAACTTTTATTTTTAGTCGGTCAAGTTAGGTCCAGTCTTTGCATACCAAAATGGGAGTTTGGAGCCTAGTATAGCCAGATATATCTTCATACACATGGACACTAAAACATTATTTCCATAGTGCAGCACTCATGCTATCTACTAATACAGTGACTGTGATGACTGTGTGTGTGTGTGTGTGTTATAGGTGGTAACTCTGTGGTATCGAGCGCCAGAAGTTCTTCTACAGTCCAGCTATGCCACCCCAGTGGATCTGTGGAGTGTGGGCTGCATCTTTGCTGAGATGTTCAGAAGAAGGTAAAGCAATCATGATTGCATTCCCCACTCATCTTCAGGTCATCTTTATACCCACAGATTCTGTAGAATCACAGATAGAATCAGACTTAAGCAATGACTCTAAAAGCAAAACTTGTCAGGTTCATGTAGAGTGCAAAGAACAAGTTGAGCCTGGATGAGCTGTTTGCTCAGATTGAGGCACTAAAGATTATGCAATATTTGGGAGCAATTTTATAACTTTTGTCTAAGTATAGAGTTAATTCTTTAACACATTGCTTCAGTGTGTGTGGTATGCTGCTTTTCCACTGCACATTATGGTACAACACAGCACAGATTCATATGCCCCATTTGGTCAGTATTTCCATTGCCAAATGAGCTGTACTAATGCTGAATGGAGCTTGAATCAGAGCCTGTATAAGATTCACCTACATAACTGAAATTGTGTTTACAGAACATTACAGTACAATACTAGACAAAAGGCCAGACAACAGTGGTGTGATATAATTCTTCTTCTATTAAATGTGCTTTCTTGTTAGGCATTAGGGAAAATTTAACATTAATCACCGAATTATAGCAAAAATAGCAAGGCATAATTTTAATGGTCATGAAATGTTATAATGAAGATTTGTTTTAATACTTTACTATACTTTACCTACTGGTATGTTTCTATTACTGTTATTTACAGTGTTGCTTGGAATTTTATGATCGCTTTAGAATGCAATATTACATATCTGTGACAAAAGTGTGTGAACCGTACAGTTCAAATATTTGGTGTGACTCCCTTGTGCATTAACAACTGTAACTAACCGTTTCTAATAACTGTTTGTCATTCGTGCACATCAGTTTGGAGGAATATTAGCTCATTCCTCTGTACACAAAAATTTTAGATGTAGGATGTTGTTGTGTTTCCTTCAATTTTGCTGGAATGCAGTAATTTTCTTTCTGCACCAGTAATGCTTTTCATTTACTAAATGTTTTTAATAGCTGTCTGGTTTGTTCATGTGCCACATAACAGTCAGCATTGTTTCTCCTTTTGACACTGCTGTGCACACCCATTGTCATTCAGTATCCTCCTGATGCTGGAGAACATTAACTGTAACTAGCCAGAGAGGCCATTAGTTAATTTAAAGCTACCCTGGGTACCTATGTGATGTCACAGACTATTACTCTCCTTGCTCTTGGAGTGATCTCTATTGGTCGACCACTCCTGTGGAGAGTGAAAATGGTGTTAAAGTTTTACTATGAATTGGTGGAACCAATCATTTCAGCAATCATTTTCCACAAACATGTGTTGTAAAAATCAGACCTGGATTGGGTGCTCACTCATCCAGTGATCTCAATCGACCTTTAAAATTGTACCTCTTTATAGGAACAACAGGACACAATTTGAGATTTAAAATTTCACAAATTGAGTGTGCTCAGCTGTATTTTTTGCATTTTAGTTTCTTTTGATAAATTCTGGATTTGGCCCAAATACCACAAACTTGCTATAATACTTCTGTTCTCTACTAATCCTATGAAGTAGTCAAGCACCTCCATGCATAGCATGCAACAAGTTTAATTAAGCAAGTACATTTAATTAAGTAATAAACATGAAACAACTATTGCCTTTATATTGTAATTTATTTCACAATTCCATGGCTTCCATCATGCAGTCTTAGGTACTACAACAGAGTACTAGGATTTGGATAAAAAATTATTCCCTATAAAAGTTATTGAAAAAAAAACTTTTGTCAGTAGTACCTGCAGCCTCAGTCACTTTTACTGTCTTTTACATATGCAATTCTGACTGAAGGTGTAATCGCTATGCTATACTGCATTAGCTTTGCAACACAACATGAGCTGTCTTTGATATTTTTATTACAAAATGTTTCTTCATATGGAATCAAAAAGATATTTTTAATGCCAACGCCCCTCTCCCTCCTTTCACAGTGACCACATGGGTGCAGTCAGTTAGGGCTGTTAAACTGTTGAGGAAATACTATTTGCTGTGGCTGCAGAAGGCATGTGATTGCCACGCTCTTTTGTGTCAGCTGCAACAACTTAATATTCTCATAGACATTTGATGTTTAAAATGAAATGTGTCTCGAATGCATATGAATAAGACTGTTGTATAGGAGGTTTATGTTCATGTGCATTACGTACGTTTAACTGATCGGAAAATACACAGAATTTCGCTTTAAATGTAGTGGGTGAGAAGAAACACACAACATAATTTAAGATAAGAAGGAAAGGGTGCTTAGAAGCAATCTGTAATCTGAATTTCCTTTCCCTAACTGCCACCAGTAAGGCACGTACCCACTGTCTAACGGCAAAAAGACCCCAGGTGGATTCCACATGATAATAAAATTGTGTGGGTGTGTGGGCGTGAGGTAATGCCTAATTTGTCTTAGTGCACGTGTGTTTCCTCTTCAACGACTGGCTGAGTGTCCCTCATTGTGCTGGAGAGGATGTGGGGGCTGATGTCTTCCTCTCACTGCTCATGTGCTACATATTATATAGAGGAATATAGAGGAAGATGTGTGTGATGGGGAGTCCAGATCACAGATTCACTCATACACATCCTGTGTTTCACATCCTTCTAGTATAACTGTCTGTTCACTTGTGCATGCACTGATTCAAGATCTCCATTTTTTTACAAGCAACTCAGATAAATTGTCCTCTCTGGACTGAAAATTATGATGAGGCAATACGTTAATATTGGTGACCACATGAGGGTTGACGGTGGTGTTGCAGTGATGGGCCAAAAGGTTGAGGGCACTGCCATGCTAACCAGTTATGGGCCATGGATGCCATGATATGTGGTCTGTTAAAGGTTGTAAATGTCAGGTGGGATTGAGGCTGGAATGCAATATGTTGAGTTATTGATTGCTTGTATAGCATGATGTGTTATACAGGTAAGCCTGTCTCTCTGATACAATGCCATTAGCAAGCCAGCATACCGGGCTCCTGGCTCAACTCCAAGAGTGCCATAGGGCAGAAGGGAGGTGCTTTGATGCATGCTAGCACTACACCTATTTTTCTTTCTCTGTCCTGGAGGTGATTAGGAATACTTTTTAAAAGGCCACCTGTTGCAGATTAAAAGGGACCTGGGAAAATCTTTTCCAAGGTCTCTATTCTGTTTAATGAGTATGTTCTGCATTCACACTGCCAGTAATGTGGGCTTAGGAGTCACCAGAGAACGATAAAGACATTGCACACCTGAGCTAGCAATGCTCTGTCTGGGTTATTGAAGTCATGGTTTTATTTACTGTTATAATTGCACTTTGGGGAGCAAGGCATTAGTTGTATACAACATGGAACACATCTGTTTGAGCAGATAATAATAGATCATAGCTCAGTATATCCAGTTTTCTTGTATTTTCAACGTATTTTTCCTTTTTGCAAAGAGCTTTTCTCTCATGTATAATCTTTGTAGCATGACTGGTTAACTTTCTAAAAGGCTTGTTAATTTCAGTAGAATGTACCATTAAGTCAGTGAGAATTTAAAAACTTTGTGCAAGTCTATATCTGCATCTGTTAGATAGCAACCTGATTAGTCACTGAGTTTATGAATGATATTGAAAGCTGTGTTGACATTCCACTAATCCAAATGCGACCACTGACTTCTTAAGAAGACATTCACATGCTTGTTTACTTTCTCACAAATGTTTGGGTATGCATTATGTCTACATGCCCTGTGAATGTGTTCATAAACATTTTCCTTTCTCCTCTCTCACTCAAGCTTGTTTAAGCATTCCAGAAGCTATCAGAGTGGAATGTGAATGGCCAGACCAGCACTTGGAGTGTGACTCAGCTGTGTGTGCTGGCTTGGTGCTTTGGCTGTGCCCACTTATTCAGGATGCATAATATCAGCCTTGTGCAAAAGGCTCCTTCTCCATTCAGAATAATAATTAGCCCCATGACAGGAGAGAATTCAGCTTAAGTAATATTTAGCCACACTTTGGCATGATAGAGACTAGATTTTTGTCATTTTTTTTCCACGTTGCTTGAAAACAGAACTGTTTGTTCTCCATTTTGCCCAGTTTTACTGTGAAGGTATCACATTTCATCCCCATGGACTTTGCACATCACTGGCACATTGGTTGTGCTCCTTCACCAACATGCAGTTGTAAATGAGATTAGTGATTTGGTCATTTTGCTTTTACTTTTGACTTCTGAAGAACGTTTAGAGTCTGGCATGAAGACAGATGTGCCTGAGACAGCCTACATCTGACAGATAGTAAGATATTCTTAAAAACATAATTGCTCCATTTGACATCCAGCGAGTTAAGACACGTATTATTGAGCCAGAAGGAACTTTCTGACGTGACAGAAACTGTCAATAAAATAAGGCATGTAACAACCATGTGGTTTGTTTGAGCTGTCTCTTTGTGTCATTAGGCAGTTGAGAACGACATGGCAGTGGACTAAGACGCCTCGTGCTTCTATATGTTGGCCTGTAGTAGGGCGACCTCTAGTGTAAAACAGAAAAAGTCAGAGCTATTGCTGTTGGAGTAAATGCATAATAGGGCCTTCCTAAAGTTGTACTGGGGCAGTGTTTTCAATTCTGGTCCTGGAACACCCTTCACCCCTGTAATGGCCTTGTTAGCTTGACTCCTTAATCTTATTCTGGAAAAGTCTTATCTTTTAATAAGAGATATAGAATATCACATCATAAAACATTATTTCTTGAGAAAGTGGTTTACTTTACTCATTGTTATATTATTCTTACCACAGTGGTGATGATCTAGATCTAGATGAAACAATATTTACAAAAATATGGGATTTATCTCATCCTGTATTGAATCAATAGGGGTGGATGCTGTATTATGTAGCGAATTCACGTGGCATGACCTGTAGAAAACTTTATTACTTTCTTACTAGGTCTAATACAGTTATGGTTTTAGTAGGGCATAGCTACTTGATGGTGTATAGTATTTATATATTGTCGGTCACTATATGGCTTACTACTGTGAAGAAACACATAAATAGTTGGACATAATTTACTTTAGTACATTTTTTTTGTTTTCTTGATTTCTTGCTAATGACTAAACTTATATGACAGCCAGAAAGCTAGACCTATAACATTTCACTACTACCAATTTGACCACTCAATGAAATGTCCTTTCCTACTAGGACTGACTTTGATATTTATGATTAGTTGTGTATAATGCAGCATTTGAATTAAATTGAAATTAAAAGATAATGCTCATTATCAATTAGTTTATCTGATCTGCTTCACTTAGCTAAAACTGCTAATTATTACGTTTACTCAGAGACATGAAACGGAAGTCTTGGACTAATATAGGGTCAAGATACGTAGTTTACATGTATTGAGATTTAAAAACTGAATTATAATATTATATATAATAAATTATAATATCTAAGCAGTGCGGTTTGAGGCATGCTGATTTAAAAAACAAAATTCCAATTGGAATTGCTCACGGATGATTTACCGCATAGTGCTGGCCCTGCTATATTTGGAAATAGTTCTACTCATCGTTTGCATGCATGTTGAGTCATTCCAGAGTTATGAAACTGAGAATATAAGGTATCACATTACCTGCATTAGTACATACTTGTATTAATACGGGCATCAGGATCTAAGGGTTTAATCTCTACTCAAGTAACCAAACATTTATTTGACAGCACTTTTTCTCTAATTAGCGAATATGGAACGATTATAATATGTATATTTACATTTACATTTCCAGCATTTCCTCTGGCGCTTCGGTGTCCCATTTCCACTCAATACGGCAGCAACTCGTTTTCTGTGTCAAAGGGACGCGGTCCGGTTTTCTCACACCCTATTGAGTCGGACTCTAGTCGTGGCTGGCTCGAGGAGTGTCCCGACTAGAGTAACCACAGGGTAAAGACGATTCTGTAAGAAGTATCCCGGTCTTGGTTTCGCGCGTTGCTCCCATACGGTGAGCAACCTTGGCGTGCCAACTTTATACTTTCGGTTTTGTTTCGTTAGGAGTCT
>JAVSBV010000086.1:1487150-1508605 GCA_033117975.1 Parotocinclus spilosoma | reverse complement strand
GATTGAAGAGGTGGGGGGTCAGCCTGTCAGTGCTCAGACCATACGCCGCACACTAGATCAAATTGGTCTGCATGGCTATCACCCCAGAAGGAAGCGTCTTCTGAAGTCTGTACACAAGAAAGGCCGCAAACCGCTTGCTGAAGACATGTCCTATGGTCTGATGAGACCAAGATTAATTTGTTTGATTCAGATGGTCTCAAGCATGTGTGTGGCAATTAGGCCTACAGTCAGGCATGGTGGTGGGAATACCATGTTCCGGGGCTGCATGAGTACAGCAGGTGTTGGGTAATTACATTTCATTGAGGGACACATGAACTCCAATATGTACTGTGAAATACTGAAGAAGAGCATAATCCCCTCCCTCAGGATAATGACCTCAAATACACCTCTAAGACAACCACTACTTTATTGAAGAGGCTGAGATTAAAGGTGATGGACTGTCCGAGCATGTCTTCAGACCTAAACCCAATAGAACATCTTTGGGGCATCATCAAGTGGAAGGTGGAGGTACAAAGTCTTAAATATCTGTGATGTCGTCATGGAGGAGTGGAAAAGCATTCCAGTGGCAACCTGTGAAGGTCTGGTAAATTCCATGCCCAGGAGAATTAAGGCAGTTCTGGAAAATTAGGGTGGCCACACAAAATATTGAGACTTCACAAACTTTCACTAAGGGGTGTACTCACTTTTGTTGCCGGTGGTTTAGACATTAACGGCATTTTGTTATATAAACTACTTTTCATTGTGTTAAAGTGTCATTTTGTCAGTGTTATCCTATGAAAAGATATACTTAAATGTTTGCAGAAATGTGAGGGGTGTACTCACTTTTGTGATACACTGTGGCTTCAGCGCCAGTGAGTGTTGCTTATCATAAAAGCCCGGTAGCTTAAAAAAAAGTCCCACTTGTTGGTGTGTTTGCTGTGATATTTAAACCAACAGCAGTGACATTTCATTCTTCTCTGAAATGAACATTGTACTAGAGGACAGAAGCAGCAATAGGCTGATTGAATATGATCTTTCTTTGTTTCTCCCACCAGCACATCACTCCTGACAGCTACATCCCCTGCCTGACAGACCTGTGCAAGGCATTGTGGGAGGTGATGCTCAGCTACTACCGGACTATGCAGTGGCATGAGGAGCATGACAAAGAGGAGGCAAAAGAAGCTTCTAAAGGTAACTTTCTCTTTAATTTCAGGTCCAAAATATCACTGCAAACATTTGCTATACAAATGGAATTGTTGACCTGCTTAACTACACTGTTAAAATATTTTTTTGTGAGCAGTATATATACAAATTTTTAATTTGAAAGATTATTACAAACTCAAACATTCCGTGTCAACCTGCTATGCTGGGATGGAGGTTTTTCAAGTACAATCATGTACAAAATGTGTGAGAATGTCACAAATTTAGTTTTTTACAAAGGTTTTGGCCTCACTTTTTTAGGACTTTATGTCAGATTTTATGGTACAATTATAGGCCGTCCATATGTTTTTTAACTTTTTATTGACAAATACAGTCGAATCCGGTTAATTGGACCACCGGTTAATCGGACCAGTCGCTTATTCGTAACAAATCCTAAAGTACCGAAACAAATCCTAATATAATTGTTCAATGTTATTCACTTATTTGGACCAAAATTCTGTTGAATCGGACCAAAGGACGTGAGAGCAAATAAGAAAAAGAAGCCACAAGTCATCATTTAGAGCAGATGCAAAGCTGGTCCGCGAGATATGGGAGGATTCCTGGGCTCCCTGGAAGAATTTAAGGATGCTAGGAAATGCATTAAAACTTTGCGCCGCTGTTTTATGCAGGTGGGAAATGAAAGCAGTCCCATAGCTGCGTTAGATGTTTGTGGTTATTTTGTTCAAGTGCAGTCCGTCAAGAACTTTGACTGGAATTTAGTAAGAACTTTTTTATTTTTTTATTTTTATTTTTTTTTTTACAGTATTATGCTACCTATACATTGTGTTGTAGATCGGTTTGAAAAACTTGTTTGCAAATCTATTTTTCAACACTAGTTCTTGTTTGCACGTTTGGTATACATTGCACAATAAAGGTTTATTAAACATTTAATATGTTACATAAATTATAACACGTCCCGTCTTGTAAAATGGGGCATGTTCCTGTAATCGGACCAGTCGGTTATTAGGACCAAAACGATCACGTCCCGATGTGGTCTGATTAGCCGGAATAGACTGTATATTCAGTTAAAGCAAAGACTTAATATTTACAGTGTTGACCCTTCTTCTTTAAGACTTCTGCAATTTGCCTTGATGTGCTAAATATCAGCTTTTGGGCAAAGTGCTTGAAGTTGACCACATGTTCTCAATGGTATACATTTGCCCTCCTGAAAACAAAAACTGTAACTTTCTCTACTTTCTCTCTTTGGTACATTACTGATCTGCATGTCATAAATCAGGTTGGCTGTCAGATAGAATGTCTCTATAAAAAGTCTAAACTTAATGTTTATGCAGATGCCTAAAAGCAACATCTGCCTGCCTATAGAAATGCTCCTCATGATGCTAAAAAAATCTTACCTCTCCAATCTCATCAATAACAGGCATAGGATAAACCTGCAGTAACTCTTTTCAGTTACAAAGCTCTTTAAATCCCCTGAAAAGGCCCTTGTCCTCTCTCCAGCACACTGTAATGCTTGCTTAGTTTTTTGTTGAATAAACTACATCTACAAAGAGGCAACCAGGTTCAGTGTGATTAACCACAAGCAGTTAAGACAGAAGGTACGTCTTAATTTATTCAGTAGGTGCATGACTAAGCACCTGAGCAACAATGTTAGCAAAGCAAGAGCCATGAAAGTTTTACCAATTTTAAACCAATTATTCACTTTACAGCTAAACAGCACACTGGTTCATACCATTCCACTTTAATCCATGCTGGTAGCAAAGGGGACTAAAATAAAATGGTATGAGAAAAGTTATGAAAAGTATCCATTTACCATGTAGTGAACTAAAAGTGAATTTTATTGGAAGAAGTAATACTTGAGTAAAGTGTATATTAAAAATCTACATAAGACGAGTGATAAAATGTATACTAAATTTCACCACTGCAAACAAGTGCATCACTATCTTTTCCTGTCCAGTCTGAAATCACTAGGCCAGTACTTGTTAGTACTGAGGCTGATAATGCTTTTCTTGCACATATCCAGGCACTGAGCATGTGCAAATGATGGTCCATAGAGAGAGATTAAAAGTGATAATACACAAAGCTATCTCAGCCGTGTACAACTGTTTCACTCCACTGGTGTAGAGAACAGCAAATAAATACCACATAAATACCACATTGGTGCCTTGCACTTTTAAATTCAGTTCTCCCTGGCTTTTGGCTTTTGAATTCTGCCAACATAGTTCTCCTCTTGTTCTTTTAAAAGACACACCACACTTTAACCAACAATTGCTTTACAGATGATTCAAAATTAAAGTGACCAGAAAAAGACTGATTTCATCCATTAATGAAATCACTGCTTCCATTTTAGCTGATGGATTCATAAGTGTTAAATTATCTGTGTTAAAGTATTCATTGTTCCTTCTTAAAATTAAGTGACTGTTCATACTGCCCTGTGCTTGCAGTGTTGATGGAGCTTAAAGGCTTACAAAGTTTCAAGCACCACTGTATTTAAGTTGTATTTCTTTCTTTTATATGACCTAAAACATCATAGGATTTTTGAGTAGATGTTGATGTACCAGTATCAGTAGATGAAGAGAAGTCAGTTAAACAAATGAGGCAACAATCTTATATAATAATGTTCCTTTATTTAGTAAGGAAAATTGTCCAGTGTTACATATCTGAACCTCTAGGATTAGTAGATAATCTAAAAGTGATTTCACACTTTTGAAAAAGGATATCATGGTACATCCATTAAGTGAATTTCCCATTACAACACATCCCAAAGATGCTCTGCTGGACTGAGATTTGGTGACTGTGGATGCTATTTTGAGTACAGTGAACTCCTGTTCAAGTCCTTGTCCTGTTCAAGAAATCAGTTTGAGATTATTTTGGTCTTTGTGAAATGGCATAGGAGAAATGGGTGGTCATAAAGAGATGAACAGCAACAACACTTGGCTAGTCTGTGCCATTTAAATGGTGCTTGGTTGGTGGTAAGGAACCCAAGGTGTGACAGGGAAATATCCCCCACATACCTGCATACCTGTGGTGTAACGTGCTCTCTACAGAAAATCAACTTTTGTCAGTAATCGGCTCAACATCTATACATGCACTCGAGTAATCATATACGAGTTTACCTGACTCAGGCAATATGATTATATATTTATAATATAATAGTTTATACATTGCAACTAGCCAGTCATCTTATATAAATATGTTGCATAAGCTTTAATCTTTAATATTAAATTATTAAATTCTGCTAGTCCTAGAAGCTCATCAGTCTTTACGCTGCCTTTAATTTGTGTTTATTTCTAGGGTTGCCACCTGGCAACTGTGTTGGGTAGATGAGCGTGCGTGCATAGACTAAAAAATTTGATTGAAATCAGATAACTGGTATACACGCTACAGAAAATCGAATTAATCTAAATAAATCCTGCTGTCTTTAACAGATTTCTTAAGCTGATTTTGAGATCTGAGTATGCTGTATGTGTGACCACTTAAATAATCAGAAAGCTGTAGAAATCTGACTAAGATTATATTATTAAGTTCATGTAAAAACAGTTACTGCTGCCTTTCTATCAACTCAAACCAGTCTAGACCATACTTCTGTGGCCTCTGGCATCAACAAGGCAATTTCATTATAGGTCTGTCTGTCTCAATGTATATTTACTCTTTTTTGGACCGTTCTTTGTAAACCACAGACATGGCTGTGTGTGAAAAATGCAAGGAGCTACTGCCAGAATTTTTCTGATTTGACATTTGCTTTAAGGAGCAGTTGAACAGGTGTACCTAATTTGTCTGGTGAGTGTAGATGAGTGCACATACACAAAATAGACTAAATTGATATATAATGCATATTATATGTTTTATTCATAGTGAAATGTAGCATCTAGGATATTTTGCATCATGACTATTACCCTCACTTTGGTGAATGATTTCCTAGCACTGCAGGAACTAGTAATATTCTTCTGTGCTCAATCTAACTTTTTCCTAAGTTGTGTTTATATAAATTACTTGGTTAGACTGAAACAGGTTTTCTATAGATGAGTGATTAGGAGGATCTCATGTTTACCCTAATGTCCTCACTAATGCAGCTAGATTTATTTCCATAAAGAGGGAACATCAAACCTGAGATTTAATAAAAAATAACCAAATACATGGTTATCTGTCATTACTTACATCTGCTGTCCCTCTGCTAGTACATTCTTCTGTCATATGTTTAGACCACTACAATTGCCATATTTTGTATGTATTGTATTATTATATATCATGTTATTATATTTAATTTTGGATTATGCATTGTTTATCTTCAGTATGGCAGAATCAATATCACAATCTAAAATTAATGGCATTTGTTTGATAATTATTATAAGCTCTAGTCCTAGCTCTAGTTAAAATCTGGATACATGCTTGATCTTTACTCTCATTTTCTTTAGCAAGGCAGTGGTTGGAAATACTGGCAGCACTCCTAAATCTACTTTCAAAAGCCAACCTCTGGATATGACGTTGAGCCCATACACTTAGCTTTTAACCATGGCGAGGCCTGTTCTGAGTGGAACCTGTCCTGTTAAACCACTGTATGGCCTTGGTCAGCGTGCTTTAGCTCACTTTCAGGGTGTTGACAACCTTCTTATAGCCTAGACCATCTTTATGTATAGCAACAATTCATTTTCTCAGATCCTCATAGAGTTCTTTGTCATGCGATGCCATGTTGAACTTTCAGTGACCCGTATGAGAGCGTGTGAGAGCTCAATATATCTTCAGCGAGATAACAATAAAGGAAATGGGTGCTTGTGGAGGAGTTTACCAGCATTTTGAATTCTAATGGGATACTTCTGTGGTAATAACCAACTATGAGGTAGCAGTCACTCAAATGGAAGGTTAATAGATTAATTTATTATTGATAATAATTAATGTCTGCTGAATACTGATTAACATCCATTGGAAAAGTATTTGATACACCATCAAAATGTTTTCCCACCTACAAAGAATGGAGAGGTCTGTAAGTTTTATTGTAGGTTCACATCAACTGTGAGAGACAGAATCTAAGAAATACATTTTTAAAAATAATTAATTTGCATTATTGTATGAAACAAGTATTCGTTGCAATAGAAATAAAGAATTTAATATTTGGTGCAGTATTTGAAAACGGTGAATGTTGTAGGCTCTAACCCCAGAAGGAAGGAAGCACCTAAAATGTCATTCCTTTATACTCTTGGGGTGAAGCAGCCTGCCACTGAAGACGCTACCCAGTGCTTCCAGGGAATCTTGCATGGGGTGAGAGTGGTTCTCCAGCATGGATGTCAGCTTGTCTAACATTCGTCATCAGAGAAATTTTGGAGGTGACAGGTTGTTGAGCTGTACATGAAGTCAGCTGTGTACAGTGTGAAGAGGAATGGTGCCAGGACTGTTCCTTGAGCCGCCCTGTATTACTGACAACCTTGTCTAAAAAACAGTCTGTCTGAAAAAACGGGTGGTGAGGTAGTCCAGTATTCATTCAGACAGGTAACTGCCCAGACCAGCAAGCTCCAGTTTGTTGTTTCAAAAAGTTTCAGCTCCCTCCAAAGATTTTCTTTTGGGTTCAGGTCTGGAGGCTGGCTATGTCCCCCCGGGACATTTAAATGCTTCTTCTGGAGCCACTCCTTAGTTACTCTGATTGTGTGTTTTGGGTAATTTACCCATCTTTAATGCTCTTACACGAGGAAGGAGGTTGTTGGCCAAAATATTGCGATACATGGCACCATCCATGGTCCCAGCTCTTTTCAGGTCATTGACCAGGTCATCCTGTGTAGTTCTGCGCTGAAAACTGACTTTTCTCAGAATCATCCTTACCCCATGAGGTAATATCTTGCAGGGAACCCCAGATCGAGTAAGATTGACAGTCTTGTGATTCTTCCATTTTTTTTTAATAATTCCACCTACAGTTGTTGCCTTCTTACCAAACTATTTGCCCTTTGTCCTGTAGCCCATCCCAGCCTTGTGCGGGTCTACAATTTTGTTCCTGGGGTCTTTAGACAGCTCTTTGGTCTTGGGCATGGTGGAGAGTTTGGAGTGTAATTGATTGTGTGTGTGAACAGTTGTCTTTTACACAGGTAACGAGTTTAAACAGATGCAATTAATACAGGTAATGAGTGCAGAATAGCATTCACAAAGAAAAGAAAAACGAACATCTATGTGAGAGCAAGAATTCTTGCAGGTTGGAGATCAAATACTTATTTCATGCAATAAAATGCAAATTAATTATTAATAATCATACAATGGGATTTTCTGCATTTTTTTAGATTTTGTCTCTCACAGTTGAAGTGTACCTATAAAAAAAATACAGACCTCCTCCATTCTTTGTAGCTGGGAAAACTTGTCGTTACTGCCGTTACTACTTGTGTACTTGCACTCAGGACATGAACTACAAGCAATAGGCTAAAAAATATGCAAACCCGAACTGCTCATTACATGGACTGTGTGGAACGATCATTGTAGAAGCAATCACTCCTTAGAATCTTAACTCTGAGAATAATACAACTGTAACCCAGGCAACCAACGTAGATCCATATGCAGTGAAAGCCTGTAGTCCCACCCACAACAGCTAGAACAACAACAACAACAACAACAAAAAGCAAAAAAAAAGCTGTCCGTGGTTTAACAGAGTACACAGCCCAGATGAAGAATAAACACAGTTGGAAAGACCTGATATCTAACCTCATAACAAGCAAAGCAACATCCAAAATATGAAATCTGATCAAATCAATAAAGAGTGAAGAAGACGACATACAAATTCATCACGTAAAACAGCACGATCAGTGTCTCACAATGGAGCAAGATATTGCAAATACCTCAGTGACAACTAGCTACCTTTGTAAAACCATGTAGACTTCATAGAATAATAGACATGTGTCAATCCCAGAAGAAGACAAAATTAAGCAAACTGAAATTGAAATGCCTTTTCTTAAGTCTTCAGGAAAACACCAAAATAGGTGCATATTTCCATTATGCCTTTAGCAAACACTTTAGCCATCTTCCATGACCTTGAGAAAGCCTATGACATTAGGAAATATGGTGTCCTAAAGGATCTACAGAGGTACTACCAGGAAATGGGAGTACCACAGAGAAGCATACTCCCAGTCATGGAGTTCAACATCAACATAAACCGGATTGCAAAAATAACAAAGGTCATTAGCAGCCTGTATTTGAGTGGCTTGTGCATATCCTATGTGGAAAATTCATAAAAGAAGATGAAAAAATGCTTCTTTTAACTACTCAATTTGGCATAACCTGACCAAGTTTCTGGATGTAGGTGACATCAAAGCTGAACCAGATCTCATGGTTGCCTTCACTGGGTTATTACTCATTATTCCAGGTATTTTTACATATTTTCAACAGGATTTAAATTAGGGGCTTTTGCAGGCCAGACCACGTGTGTGACTGCAAGCTTCATCAGACACAATTCACCTATGAGGGCAATGACTCAAAACATCACCAGACCATAGCTAGTACATAGAGGCCAACGCACCCTGTACGACATAAGTAAAATGAAAATAAAGGTAAATAAGGACAAGCCAGCATGTACAACAATATTAAACCTCTAAAACCAACATCTGTTAACATAATTTAGAACTAAAAGGCACCTAAAGGAACTAAAGCTAAATCTTCTAATCATGGCACACACAAACATTAACCCTCATTCCCCCATGGAAACAGAGCTGGTTATGGTCATTCACCTTACAAAAAACAAGAAAACTGATTTTCCCACACATATCAACAGACTTTATGAAGTAAGGGACAGATTATCAAGCCATCTGCACATACAAAGCGAAAACTAGCTGGGAGTAGCTGGAAACACCCAGTATGACAGAACAAAGTTCAATAATTACGACAGAAGCCTAGGCAGTTCCCATGGCACTGAATACAGAAAAAAACAATGATCTGCAAAGATACAAGAGTAGATTCTTTCAATTATAACACACCTAATCCCAAAGATAGAATCACTAAAAGAACACAACTATGATGCAGTGTTCTGCTGGGTACCTGGATATTGTGAACCAGAGGGAAAGAGAAAAACAAAACAGTAAAATATATGAAATAAACCCGGATGTAAAAACAAAGACTACAATATAACAAAATGGCACACTAAACCAAAGCAAATACACAAGGTGTAGAATTGGACATTAGAGACTTATGACATGTCAAACATGTAACACTACACTGACTGTGACGAGTATGCTTTTGGAATTAAATTAAACACTGTTATAATATGTTAAACACTAAATAGACTTTCCAACAGGTCCATGTGTAAGAGCCGGCACAGAGCAGAAAGACTGCCCCAAAGATTCAGAAGGAAAATTGTATAGAAAATAAAGGAAAGGAAATAATAAAAATTATTAAAAGAATGAGTCAAACCAAAAATTGTAATTTCAAGCCAAAACCTAACATTCCCCCTACCCCAAAGGGCCCCCAGACAGGGAGCAAAAAAACAAAAGCAGAGAAAGAAGAAACACGACCGCCAAATCACAAATAACCCAAAAGTGAATAACATAATCTATAAATTACAGAATCACGATACACAGAATTGCAAATCACACAATAGCAAAGCACCAAATCACAGAAATATAAATCTGTTATTTTAGGTTTAAGTATCAGTTTAAAAATGAATGCTGTTTTTGCATCTGCTCAAGGTCGTACAGTTATATCAATTTCACTTTAATGTCTAGTATTTGTGCCAGTGTTTGAGTTTCATATCTGGTTTCTTCTCGGCTATACTTGGCCTGCTGTGCCACTCATGTCCTATAAGGCTCCATAAGGAGGGAAGAATGCCAGCTAATCCCTTTGCCAAGGTTTACCCGGAGGCCGCTTGTTGCATCGTGAGGAAATGATCTGAGCCATCAAATCTAACTGTAGATTTTTATATTGAACTTGTCAGGTTAGCACAGGGATTATTTGCATCATCCTTCAAAGTGAATTTGATTCAGTAATGAATATAACCTGGCCTTTCTTCCATCAGATTACATTAGCAGACGATTGTCAGAGATGCTTAAACTGAAATAAGAGGAGGTCTTGCATTTGGAGAGGGACAGATGGAAGCCATTGGCTTGGCTGCAAAGCCAATCACTTTTATATTAAGCCGCTTTTATATTAATTCCCTTGGCTTCTGTATAAGCTTCTGATTGATTTCCAGAACAAACAGAAGTGATGTGATGGTTGCTTGGTTAGTTAAGCCATATAGTTTTGACTGGAAATTATCTGCCGAATATATCTTAGGTTTTGTGGTATGCTGCCTATAATATCAGCACTTCAACTTTTCTGACAGTTGCCACCCTGCAGCACTGTGAATGCTACATTTTCGGCTTGGTTGTTCCTGTGTGTGTTGAGTAATGTGCCTGTTCCATGTCAAATTGACAATTACACCTCTCGTTGCCTGCCACTGCCTGCTGCATTTATCTCTATCCTTGTTAAGCCACCTTCCTTTCCTCCTCTCACTTGGCTGTGCTGTCATCAAGTAAATTGCCTTCACCTTTGCCTGTGACTGACTTGTCTAATTTTGTATGGTGCCTAATCATTTACAATGGCTTGTTCTAAATGATCCTGGCCTGCTGTTCTGTCAAAAGTGATATCCAAAGGATTAGCTGGTAAAACTTGTTTGTTCCTCATTATAAGACTGATAATATCTTAACCTTTTGTGTATTGATTTTGTAAAGAAAAAAAGAAAAATAAAGACTGAGTGCAGAAATAGCTTTTGGGCTGCAAACATTGATTAAGCCATTGCTAGCTAAAAAGTTGTCTTTGTATGGTATGGTTAAAGTGTTTGCAAAGTTGTTTCTGTTTTATGTATTGTGCTAAATAAGATCTTTAAGGCACATGACTATTTACATTTTGTTCTTAACTCTTACTATGCTTTTGTGGGATCTGCTGGCCATGTTTATGCAGCTGCCTCCAGAAAACAAAAAAAACAACAAACATCAGTTTTAACATGAATGTTATTTTTTCTGAAATAAATGTACCTTCTAGTTTGTATGGATTAATTTGGGTTTTAAGAAATAACTTAGAAGTAAGTAAAACTATTACTTAGAAACTATTGCTTAGAAATTAATAAAGAACGTCCCATTACAGTAGGAACTCTGAAGTGATGCTGTAGTGACGTAACGTGCAAATTTTACTTTAATAATTCATAAATTCAATTAAATAATTGTAATTTATGAAAATGTGACACAGGGGACACATTTCTTAGAACCATGAAAAGTGTGCTAATGATGAGCTGATCAGTGTGGACAGTTCAGTATTAGTAATTGGGGTAAAAGATTGTATTCCTGGTTTACAGCTAGTTAAACAGACATCTACACTAGGGCTGCATCTGAAAGGTTGCTGAAAAGATGGGTGATTTAATGACTTTTGAGTTAATGGTTAATGAAGTCATGTAGTAAATACTGTTAAAATCATGCTGAACTTCAGAGTCACTTTCTGTGGTATTTAGCTTTTAAATATTAAAATATAGGATTATTCTTCTTATTATTATTAGTTTGTTTTTATTATTAAGAAAAAATACACATTAACATCACATCAACACATTCAACTCTGCGATGTTAGTGAGTTGCTTCTACCATTTCTATTGGATCAAGGTTAGGACATTGACTTGCCAATCTTCTTTAACCATTTTTTGATAGAATCACGTCTGCTTAAGATCAGTGTCTTGCCGCATTACATACATTATCTTGAAATCCGGACATGTATATGTCCCTGAGTTCCACTGTATGTCCCTGTGTTTGCCTGTGCTTGTTCCAGGTGCTCAGTTTCATCCTACTGTTCAAATACAAGCATTATGTTAATGCATTGTGCTAAATTGGCCTGATCTGAGTACATATGACTAGTTTTTAAGTAACCTTGTGCCTGTCATAAATAGCTATTGATGCTGAAAACATAGACAACGTCTGTAAACTTCTTGCCTGGACTCCCCAAAACTCTCCAAACAAATTATAGGGAATTATGTCTTAGAGCTTGGCCTCCAGCTGCTATTTTTACTTGCTTTTTTGTAATTAATGCATTTGTTTCATTATGTGTGGATGATTGCAATACCTTATATGCTGTACTTGCAGCTGCCATCCTTTTACCTAGCTGTAGGCAAAAAGTAACTAGGTTTTAGTTTGAGCAAGCAGACTTCCAGAAAAGCTGTTCCCGCACAGGCTAGATTGCTACCCTGCGAATCTTTTTTTGAACAGTCCTAGCAGTTGAATTCTTCTCTTTATGTCAACTTTGTTAATTATGAGAAGGCGTTTGACAATCAGCACAGAAACACTTTTTGGAACTTTCTCCGTTACTACTACTAAGGCTAGACTTTTGTGATTGCTTGTTTCGCGGATCCGCCAACGATCGTATTTTTCAAATACCCATATTTTTTTTGTATTTCTTGGATCCCCCGCAGCAACAATGGTTGAAATTTGGAAAAAAAAAAAATAAATAAATAAATATATATATATATATTTTTTATCTCTTTCCGACCTCCGATGGAGAGCCAACCATTTTCTTCTGTTCATTTTCTTTTTTTTTTTTTATCAGATTCACTTAAATTTAATTGTAGGTTAAATAAATTGTATTTTAAAATAAAAATTTATTTTTTATTTATTCCTTCCTCCTTGTACTGATTTCACATATTCCTCGAGAAATCGAAAAGTGCTGAAAAATAAAGATGTATTCTGATTTTTTTTACTCCCTCCTCAATAGATTCTTAAGTAGGGACATCCCAGAAAAAAGTAATAGAATACGTCTGGCCTAATGCTGCTTTGCTGTAAAGTTTAAAGCTTTATTTCATTATTTCTATACCAGTAATACGTGCTATTGATTTAACTTCCTTAAACCTTAGATATTAATTTAAATTAGTTTTGTTCTATAAAACATATCAGTTTCATACAGTCATTTATTTTTAATATCTGGGTTTTCTTGGCTTTCCAGTTTTATGTACCTTTTGTAGTATATGTTCGAATGGATTCTTTGTTAAACAGATCTCACTGAAAGTGCAGAACAATCTATTTGCAATAGCAGCCATGTGGAAAATGTGATGAGCAAGTTTTGTGGAGTGTGTGAGACACTGACATAAGTTGTGATGATTCTGCTGTTTATAACACCACTACATGTCCTTATGTGTACTTAAGATTTTAGATTTCAGACCTACACTTCTCTTTGTCCAGTTGGGTTGATCTCTCGTAGTTGCAGATCACTCTGGCTGTGTGTCTGTATGCGAGTCCTGTAAGAAGAGTAATATTATGCTTGCCTGCTCCAGCAACCCAGCAGCAATTATGCACTAAAGCTTAGCAACGCAAAAAACCAGTAGCATTTATTAGGCTTCACTCACCCACTTCTTCTAGCTTTAATGCTCATAGCACTTTGCTCATTTTCAACATCACTGCAGGGAATTTCAAAGCACTAAAGAGGCTTATGCTGTTGGGTTTGAAAATAAGAAGCATGGCCATTAGACATACAATTTACAATTTTCTTCAGATGTTTACAGGTGTTTTTTTTTTGCATTACATGGCATACTAGGAGAGGTAGGGAAAAGTAAAAAAAATAAAAATTGCAAAAAGGAAGAATATATAATATAAGGAACCTATATGCAGTGTCTCACAAAAGTGAGTACATCTCTCATTTGTAAATATTTTATTATTATTAATACCTTTTCATGTGACGACACTGAAGATATGACACTGATACAATGTTAAGTACTCAATCTATAGCTTGTATAACAGTGGTTCAGTGTAACAGTACAGTGTGACAGGTGTTCCCCTTAAAATAACTCAACACACAGCCATTAATGTCTAAAGCACTGGCAACCAAAGTGAGTACATTTCTTAAGGAAAATAGCCAAACTCTGCCCAAAGTGTCAAGATTTTGTGTATCCACAATTATTTTCCAGCACTACCTTAACCACCTTTACCGTCAGCCTTTGACTTTGGGATCGTTATAATGTTGGAATACTGCTCTGCAGTCTCGTTTCCAAAGGAGGTACATATTGGCATTCATGGTTTAATTAATTGTAGCTCCCCACAGTCGGCAGCACTCATGCAGCCCCAAACCATGACATTCCCACAATCATGCTTAACTGTAGGCAAGATACACTTGTCTGTGTACTTCTCACCTGGTTGCCGCCACACACAGCCGACCCCATCTGAACAAATAAGTTTATCTTGGTCTTAAGACCACAGGGCATTGTTCAAGTAATCCATTTCCTTAGTCTGTTTGTCTTCAGCAAAGTATTTGTGGGCTTTTTTGTGCAAGCTTTAGAAGAAATTTCCTTCTGGGGTGACAGCCATGCAACCCACTTTAATACAGTGCGTGGTGTATGGTCTGAGCACTGACAGATTTACTCCCCACCCCTTCAGCCTCTGCAGCAACAGTGGCAGCACTTCTTAATCGATTTTCAAAAGCCAACATATAGATATGATACTGAGAATTAGCACTCAACCTCTTTGGTTGACTATGGTGAGGCCTGTTCTAAATGGCACCTGTCCTGCTAAACAGCTGTATGGTTTTGGTCACCATGCTGCAGCTCACTCTGTGCTGTTTTGGCAATCATCTTGTAACCAAGGCCATCTTTATGTCGAGCATCACTTATTTTTTCAGATCCTCAGACAGTTCCAAGGGGGGTACTTACTTTTTATAGCTTATATATAAATATTGCTTATATTAACTTCAAAAATCCATCTTGTCATAGTAGCTATCCTGATTTACAGTGGTAAGTGAGGAAGGCTCGGATCGAGACTCGATCTGAACATATTTAGAATGTACTCAGTATTAAAATACTTAAATCAAGGTTAATGGCAAACAAAACTTAATTGGGACATCTCTAGTTGTAACTTAAAACTCAACTCCTCAAAGCTGCTTCCCTTACACTGAAGCAGCATCTGGCAGCTTTGTTTGGAATGACTAATATTGGCCAACTGTATGTTGATATAATTATTTAAGCATAAGGTACAGTAGGCTTACACTTTGTCAATAGCAGCATCTTCATCAGGAAGCTGACCCTTATACTTGACCAGGAATGGTCTCTAAAGAAGGGGAGCAGCCAAGAAGCCACTTTTTTAGAAGGTGAACACATGCTAAATCCGATCAAATTGCAGTGAAGAGAAGTAGAAAAGAGTATTATGGAGTGGCAAATTTTGAATTATTTGGGTGCCGTCATTAACAGTGTGTTATATATGGTCACCATTTCTTGACCAGGTCCAACGGTGGCCTAAGACTTGCATATGACTTAAATATGTTTTGCCACAACTTATAAAATGAGTATTGGTGCAGCTTAACAGTAGGAGCATTCTCAGTCCATCAATGGACTACCATTTTGTTTTTGTTTTTTACTTTATTTATTTATTTATTTATTTGGCTTCTTTAATGTCGCTATCGGCATCAGTGGCCATGTAATTGACACACACAAGGTTATATCCATACACAAGTTCATCTCAACACCAGTCACATATATATATATATATACAAGTCAATGCCAATTTGGAGTAATCAATAAACCTATCACGCATGTCTTTGGACTGTGGGAGGAAACCAGAGTAAACCCACGCAGACACGGGGAGGACAAGCAGACTCCACACAGAAAGGACCCAGGTCTCTCCACCCTGGGATTGAACCCGGGAATGAACCTTTTTATTCTGAGGCAGCGATGCTACCCACCGAGCCACCGTGCTGCCCTGTTTTTTACTTTAAAATACATTCTTCAATACAATACACAAGATAACCAACACTTAATAAAACAGGAATTGAGTTAATGAATTGCACAACTGTAGGTTGATGGAAGTGTTTTAAATGTGGGAACACATATAATTTACATTAGTTTAAAGGTTCTTTGACAACCAGAGTTTGCTACCAATCTGGATTGATACTGAAGTAGTATATTGAGCCAGTGGTGTCAAACTATCTACATTACATTTTACATTTACAGCATTTAGCAGCCACCCTTATCCGTATCCACTTGTGCAGGAGACATAATTTTGACCCAAGTAGACCACCTATTTTTTTACTGAATATTCAGTACCTAATGAGAGCATTGCTTACTTAAAGAATTTGCTAACTTACAGTGGAACCTTAATACAGATAAATGAGCGAGTCTGCAGAGTTACTGATTCTTGCAAGGTTCTGTGCAAGTTCTCAATCAAAGTTGGGAGACCAATTCTCCGTGGACTTTGTTTAATGACGACAGGGTCTAAAGTTAATGAACTGACTAATTTGGAAGAAGAAACCTATAACTGTGTGATATTGAGGGTCGTTGGTGCATTCAGTACAATCTGATCTACTGCAACTGTTTGTCTAAGGATAAATATATTTTTGTTAATGTATAATTTGGAGGAAGTAAAAATATATATATATATTTGGTTTTGTGTGTTACAGCCAACTGTATAGAATGTGGTGCAGTATGAACATTATCTATATATCTATGGTGACCATACAGTTTTTGGCCTTGGAACAAAGCTTTGCATAACAGCCTTGTTGGCACAATAACAGGTCAATAAACAAAACATATTTTTGTGAAGATAATCTATCTGACATTCTACATCACAGTAAGGCAGCTCCTGGAAAACTACATGAAGATAGGAGCAGTGGTCCGATATCTAAAGTCAGCTTTTAATAATCTTCAAGCATGGATGGTTTCACTTCTAGTCTCTGTAGCAAGGCCAAACACAGTCAGTTTGTTCCAAGAGTCAATTTATTTATATAAGCTTTCCTTCATCCCTCCCTTCTCATAATCACCATAATATATTTGTAATCCTTACCTCCCGGGTTCTTAACTAAAGTAAGCAAATGCTCTTTTAGAATTGCTTGCAAGCTTTTTCAGTTCTCATTGTTCATGAAGTGAGGTAGATGAAAATAGTTTAAATATTAGAGTCGTTGAATTGTGCTTTACATTAAATTGTGCTCATGTTAAATGTCTGATCCTATTAGATTTGTTTTCCAGTGTGTGCTTTGGATGCGTTTCTCAGTTCAGTGACTTGCTGATGGAATTCCTCCTGAACATATGAGTGTTTATAAAAAAACATGCTGGGTCAAAGTAAAAGGGCAATGAGGGCCTGTGGGTCTGTTCACCTGAAATCAGTGCAAAACCATCTTGAGAGTTGTGGCTCAGCTGGACAAATGGAACTGTTCTGTATATAGTACATAAGGACCTGGCCTTGTTCACGCGACCAATGTACAAACCTGGCTGAAGGTAAAAACAATTTAGTGTGACTGTTAAAATTAGGACAATGTTTAGGTTTATATAAACAGCAGATTAAGATTCTGTCATATACATTTAACATATTCACTGAACCATTTCAACAGATTTTAAGATTGTCGCTCCCGACACAGAGCAAGTCAATCAACATCTGTATATAGTAAAAAATATGATCAACATGCTTGATTATGGGCATGGTATTACACTATAGGGGATTCATATTTAGTAGATGTAACAGTACACTATACTTGTGATTTGTGATACGAGTTTGAATTGATTTGTATTGATTTTGCGTTTGAAACAATGCATATTTTGCTGAATAAGTTTTGAAACAAAATATTACAGTTAAACAATAAACATTATTCTGCCTTACTTAAATATAACTTTGTTTTTTTTAGGAAAATGTGGGTAATTTGGTTTGACATGTTGTTTTATAATGCATTTAAATTAATTCAATTAATTCAGTAAGTGTGTCCAAATACTCGATAGAACTACATCTGTGATTACACTTTAACTGAAACTGAAAAGCTGGTTGTCATGAACATGTTGTGACGGCTATGCATTGCATTTGACAGTGTGCTTTGTGACTCATTTACTGAGTTTCTGTGGTTCCAAAATACTCCCTTTTGCAGCAGGATCACCATATTATAGTATCACCTAGGTGTTGAGGTTGTACGGTAGCAATGGAATTTAATTAAAACCCTGAATTCAATGACAGGAGTGTGTCCCAATACTTTTGTATTTTCATGGGTCAGTTTGCCACATTTTTCTGATGATAATTTAGTGGTTTACCAGTTTTGTTGGAGAGTTTAGCTGTCTTACACAGACTTTACATATGGCTTGCACAGATCCCTGATAAAAACTGCATCAGACTTAAGTATTAAATTAATCAGTAATCATGAATTAATCATGAGATTAATTAAAAGCCAAAAGTGAGTCAAGATTGATGCATTGCTTCATGCGCTTCTCTTTTTATCCTGACAAACCCTGAATAGGGCAAATCTGGACTCTTGAGGCCAAATGATCTTTTTGTATGGCCGTAGAGTCAAAACCTTAATGCTCCCTAGTAAACTGAAGCCTTTTTTCCTATTAGCCTCACTAATAAGTGGCTTTCTTATGGTCACAGAGCCAGAGCTGCTTAATCCCAGTGTTGTGAGTCGTTTGAATAACATCAGTTTACATGTTTGTTCTTTGTTTCTGCAGAATGTAACAGTAATGAAGGCTCAGGTGAATCTACAGCAGGCCATAGTTATGTAAAGAAGAAGCTTGAGCATGGCTTGAGCAGGATTTGGCAGGTGAGTAGAAAGCCTATATCTCTTCTTTTCTTTCTCAATTTATCTATTTTTTTTGCTCATCAGCTATCTGATCATTCCTCCACTCCTTTCCTTCACCCTTGCTCCCAGGATGTCCAGCTCAAAGTGAAAGCCTATTTGCTCGGGACAGACATGTCCAACTTCAAGTATGATGACTTCATTGTGGTGCTGGACGTTATCAGCAGGTAGGGAGCCCCATCCTCATTAGTGCTAATTGGGTTGGCGTGATGCCTGTCTGGATGCGCTGACCTCGTGGGAATCCTTGTTTAGCCCGGCAGAGAGGGCGGGGGCATAGGGATCAATGAAGCCACTTGTTTTGCGGCGAGACAGGATTCCTGTACATGGCATCAAATTAAAACCCTGGTTTGTTCATGGAGTCATGGCTCTGTTTTGTTGACCCTTGTGAGCCCTGATCATGGGTCAACAACTAGAGTAATCATGGGACACACATTCTGTGAGGCAACTAACTGTGTGGTTAATAAGGACTTGACAAGGGCTTTGGAATCCAGATTTACTCCTTATGATGCATGCTCAGACACTCTCTCATATCTAACTTCATTCATCTTTTTATTGTCCTTCACTGTCTGTATCCACAGGTTAATGCAGGTGGGAGAGGAGTTCTGTGGCAGCAAGTCAGAGGTGCTACAGGAGTCCATTAAGAGGCAAAGTATTAACTACTTTAAGAACTATCACAGGTGAGCTGTGGGCTGAGCAGCTATCATACTACTTTATGCTGCTCTCATTCAAAATATAAAATAATTCTGTTAATTATGAAATACTGTGGTTCGGTGTAGCACTTTTGTTATGAGGTTGGTTAGAGCTGTCACCCTGCAGTGTATTCTAGTGCTATCTAACAAGGAAGACTAAAGTTTGTGTACAATCTTTAGTGTTTGCTTTCCCAGTGCAATTGGTTATTTAGGAAGTTATGCATGTGTGAATGAAATTGAATGGGTGAGGGAGGGATGGAGTGAGAGAGACATAAGTAAGGATATTTGGCTATGTGACTGGTTTTATGGTTCAGATGCATTTGGCTCTGGTGCTATTTTGAAGCATTACACCATGGGAGTATTTGTTTTTTAGGGGTCGTTGGGAGGATGTTGTGCTTCATTAACCTGAATGAAAAGCCAAATCACTCCAAAGAGCTCAAGAATTTGTCTTTAATATAGGTTCGATGATTGTGTCAGATTGCATGATTTCAGCTAACAGCTTGAACAGTGTGGGAGGACAAGGTTTAGGACTTAGACTTAACATTGAAAGAAAACAGCATGTTGGTATTGACAAACACAACATATAATCTTGTTCTTTAGCATGACTTCTTAACAGCACTTAGTATGTTTTAACTTCTTAATGTATGGCCACTTTATTGTATATTATTTTTTTAATTTATCTTTCTGCAGCTGACTGATGTCCAATTGCTACATCTATAGCGGTGCTTGAATGTTTCTCATTTATATTATTTAAAATAGGATGTTTACACTATTCACAAAAGTAGAAAAGGATAACCCCATGTAAACAAAGGAGTCAAATCTATTATACATGGTTGGGTTTTTTTTTAAACGATGTATTAAAATTGTGTACTATTACGTATCTTGAAGTGATAAAGGTATATGAACCTCAGTTAATTTGAAAGTGAAATTCGAGGCAGATGCTTCAATCAGTGAGATGTCAGTCATGTCTGATTGGGGACCCTGTTGAACACTAAAGCACTAAACTATCAAAGGGCAACATGATGCCTCGTTTGGTAGCCAAGACGCTTCACAGCGAAGGATAGTGGAGGCTGCATGTCCTCCCTCTGTCCGTGTAAGTTTCCTCCGGATACTCCAGTTTCCGCCGGATACTCCAGTTTCCTCTGGATACTCCTGTTTCCTCCCACAGCTATGTGTGTTAGGTTCATTGATGTCTCTAAAGTGCCACTAGTGTGTGAGTGGGTTTATAAGTGTGTATACCTGGCAGTGGATTGGTGCCTTATTTAGGCTTGTTCCTGTCTTGTGCCCTATCCCGTTAGTTAGGCACCAACTCTCCTGTGACCATGTCCAGGGTCAAGCGGATAAGAATGTAAATACACAAATGATTCATCAACGTCTGGTGTTTATGACACATGTTTGTAGTAATGTGTTTTGGCTGTTGCTCATCAGGCTGAAACAGGTTACAAAACCATATTTAAATAGACAGTCCACGATCAGAAAGATTGTGCTGAAATTGAGGAAATCCAAGACCATTGTTACCCTGTCGAGGAATATTTAACCAACAAAGATCACTTCAAGAGCTAGGATAAATTTCCATCATTATTGGAACAATGACTATTATATTTACTATATTTAGTATTATAGACTATTATAATTCTACACACCAATACTAAAATGTTAGGACATCTGTTCGTGAACTTCATCAAAAACAGAATGTGTATTATGCAGCAATGAACCTAAGCATAACTAACTACCAAATATTATTGTTGTCTTATATATTACTCATATAAGTAATATTATAAATAAACAGAATCTAAATATAAAAAGTAAAAAATGTAGTCTGAGCAATGGTATGGAGATCAAAGGAACAACAGTTTAATAAGATTTCAAGATTTCAATTCCAAGATTTCAATTGCTACACTAACATCAAAAGGCACACGCACTATTACAGTTACTTAACATTTACTGATAAAAAGGACTCTAAATACCTACTTAAAATTACAGGAAGTTACAGACTTTTTCATCAAAGAAATTTCAGACTATGGTAGTTCTTGCTGCTTAAACCTGGATATTGATTTACATTTACAGTATTTAGCAGACGCCCTTATCCAGAGCGACTTACAAAAGTGCTTTAAGACATCAGTAACATAA
>JAVSBV010000086.1:1473993-1487050 GCA_033117975.1 Parotocinclus spilosoma | reverse complement strand
TCCTTTCACAATCAGAGCTCCGGGCATTCTGGAGTGAAATATAAATATAAATGTAAATATAAATGTGTCCACCACAATGTATTGTTACATTTATTGTTGTTACACTGGCAACTTGTCAGTATTAAACTGCATGTGCAATTTTTCATGTTTAATGAGATTTAAACGGATTACACATAATAAATGCACAGCTACCCATTGAACATTAAGCGATTCATGTTAATTCCAGACTGCAGTGGATATATAAAGCTTACTTTATGCAATACACCACGTGAACCAACCTATGAAATTAAGTTTGCTTTATTGAATCCATGGTATAGTGACGACTGAATCTAAGTCAGCATAAAATAACACAGTTAGACATCTGGGTGTCATTTGGCTTTAACATAGCCAACCAAGCTAAGTCAACCAAACTAACGTGACCAAGGATTAGCAGCCAGTGAAGCCTGAAGCTAAAAATAAGGGGACATGGATCTAAATGATTTTAAAAGCACTGAAGAACTATATCCATTAAACTTTAAGATGTTTGGTTTTAATTTAATGAACATTATAATCAGTATTTCAGTACACCATAAATTCATTTATATATATAATGAATTTATTATGTACTGAAGTACTGATTAAAATGTTCATTAATTTATATGTGATTAATTAATTTATTTATTTATAATATGATGTGCGTATTACCAATCATATATATATAAGTACTTGGTCACCCACAAACAAGCAAAATCTCACAAACCTGTAACTTCTTCTTTACAAAGCTATTCTGTGCTCCACTTGGTACCTGTGTTAATGGCACCTATTTGACCTCATTAACCCATTAACTGCCAAAATATTTTTCTGAACATTTTCTACTTTATTACTATCCCATCCCATCCCATCAGTAGGCTTGTTAAAGCACCAATCCCCAAATGGAGATCATGGTTTTTAATGGGTTAAAGACACCTGTCCACAGTCTTAAACAGTCAGACTCCAAACTCACCCAAGACCATGGCCAAGACCAAAGAGTTATCGAAGGACACCAGGAAGAAAACTGTAGACCTACACCAGACTGGGAAAGTGAATTTACAATAGATAAGCAAGTTGGTATGAATAAATAAACTGTTGGTGCAATCGTAGGAAAATATACAAGACCCCACGCAAGATATCACCCTATGGAGTCAAAATGATCATAAGAACTGTGAGCCAAAATCCCATAACTACACGGAGGGACCTGATGAATGACCTGCAGAGAGCTGGGACCAAATTGATAAGCTGCAATTAGTAACACACTACACTGTCAGGGACTCAAACCTGCAGTGCCAATCTTGTGCCCTTGCTTAAGCCAGTACATGTCCAGGCCCATCTGAAGTCTGCCATAGAGTACATGGATGCCAGAAGAGGATTGAGAAAATATCATGTGGTCAGATAAAACCAATATAGAACTTTTTGTTAAAAACTCAACTTGTCGTGTTTTACAAAGAAGAGTACTGAGTTCCATCGCAAGAACACCATACCTTCCTAAAGCATAGGGGTGGAAACCATGCTTTGGGGCTGTATTTCTGCAAAGAGGGCAGGTTGACTGATCCGTGTGGAGGGGAGGATAAATGGGGCCATGTATAGTGGTCATGTATATTTTAAGCCAAAACCTAGAAGAGATAGGCCCAAAATAACAGCCACAGTGTGTGCAACCCTGGTGAAGACTTGCACAAAACGTCTGACCTCTGTCATTGTAATTCTGAAAATTTGTGGACCAATCTTCAAATGAACTAATTCCCTCTAGGATGTGTAGCTAGAAAGTTATGTTTATTCAGTTATGTGCATTTTACAGTGTGTGCTATTGTTTACTGTGTTGGTTCTGTAGAGTGTCGTGTATTTAAACAGTTCAATCAGTTGATGATCGTGAAGTGCAATAAGTAAAGAAGAAGAATGAATACATTAGTAACTGAAGAACCATGGGGTTGTGAATTTTCAGGAGGAAGTGATATGTGTTTAGGCCTTCTATGTTGTGTAGATGGTACTGTTCCACTCATGTTTTCAGTGGTATCTCTGACACATTTACATATAGTTTGCATGCAATTTTCCTGAGAAAGTTTACATTTTCCTTCATATTTAAATTACAGCAGCATAAAAACAAGTGTTTGTTTTTTAATGCTATTTAATGTCATTTTCAGCATCAATGACTATTCACAAAAAGAATTTAGTTCATGTCCAACCATTTCTCTTAATGTAAATGTTTCATAGGATGTAATAAGGTCGTTAAGTTCCGCCTACCCATATACGCTTTCAGTTCGATTACCAACAAATTTAAAAAGCTAAGCACTTTATTATAGGATAATGAATATTTGAATTAAGTCTCTTGACCAATCAAACATCAGGAAATGTCAGGTGGATGGAACATAAAGTCTTTTCATAAGTTACTTTATTTTGTACAGCTCCTTGTTTCTTCACTAATTGTTAATTTGATCAATTCCACTTACCGTTCTGTGAAAATGTGTAGTTCCATGTGTAGTGTACTTCCATTATAGACTATAGTCTGTTTCTCTACAGTGTATTACAAAAGTGACTACACCCCTCACATTTTTGCAGATATGAAAGTATATCTTTTCATAGGACAACAGTGACAAAATGAACTTTGACACAATAAAAAGTAGTCTGTGTGCAGCTTATATAACAGTGTAACTTTATTCTTCCCTCAAAATAGCCCAATATACATCCATTAATGTCTAAACCCCCGGCAACAAAAGTGAGTACACGCCTTAGTGAAAGTGTCAATATTTTGTCTGACCACCATTATTTTCCAGAACTGCCTGAACTCTGCTGGGCATGAAGTTTACCAGAGCTTTACAGGTTGCCACTGGAATGCTTTTCCACTCCTCCATGACGACATCACAGAGCTGGCAGATATTTGAGACATTGCGCTCCTCCACCTTCTGCTTGATGATGCCCCAAATATGTTTTATTTGTTAGGGTTCCTACCTCTCTCCCCGGAGTTGCCCGCTGTTCTCAATCAGTGAAGTGGTTTATACCGAGTGTTTGATATGCGACCTGATGACGAACACCTGGTGCCCAAGTGCTTACTTAAGTGCGGGTCCTAGCATTGTTCGTGGCCAGGTTGTCACTACATTCGAGCAACCGACCACCGGTGCCACGCGCACAAACCTACATGCTGGCCGTTCGCCTGGTCGTTTAACGTCCCAGGACTTACGTACAGGGGAAACCCCCGAGGACACATTGAGGGTTTCCCACCACCATGCCTGACTGTAGGCATGACACACTTATCTTTGTACTCTTCACCTGATTGCCGCCACACATGCTTGAGACCATCTGAACCATACAAATTAATCTCATCAGACCATTGGACATGGTTCCAGTAATCCATGTCCTTTGTTGACATGTCTTCAGCAAACTGTTTGCAGGTTTTTTTGTGTACAGACTTCAGGATGACAGCGATGCAGACCAATTTTAAGTAGTGGGCATAGTTGGCAATCATTTTGTAGCATTGGCCATCTTCATGTAGCTCAACAATTAGTCTTTTAAGATCCTCAGAGAGTTATTTGCCATGAGGTGCCATGGTGGAACTTTCAGTGACCAGTATGAGAGAGTGTGAGAGCTGTACTACAAAATGTAGACATTAATGGCTGTATATTGAGTTGTTTTGTTATATAATCTGCACACAAACTACTTTTCATTGAGTCAAAGTGTCATTTTGTCAGTGTTGTCCTATGAAAAGATATACTTAAATATCTGCAGAAATGTGAGGGGTGTACTCACTTTTGTGATACACTATACATATTTTCATAATTACTCGTTTCTCAAATTGTCAGGGCCACCACAGATCAGGTACTAAACTGCTTACAAAAATATTTCAAAATGAACTGGACACCTGGACTACTGATCTTATTCTGTCCAATAAGTGTAGTTACAAGGAGGTGAGGTTCTCTTTTTCATTACATTTCAGTCCATTTAAGAGATCATAAATAAAAGTTTAAACATTGAAGAAAAAAATGAACAACTCCCAATATTTAACATTTTGATGATACTTGAAAAGTGCAGCATCTAAACTTACCTGAAGTAAAAGAATATGGCCAAGGAGATAAGGAGGGATGCAATGGACAAAGCATGACCCACAATTACCATGTGGTATAAAATGTATACCATCTGCAAAAACACACACACCACCAAAAGATTCAATTTAACAATATATTTTTCATAACACAACCCTGAGCAAAGTAGTGTGCCAAAATATGAACTATTTAAACCATAAACCCTCCCAATTGTTTCCTCATACTACTTTCAAAACCACCTACAGAATCCTAGGTCTCTATTCATAGAAAACCAAAGCATATAAGTATCAGTTTGGTGTCTGTGGAATCTCTTAAGGCTTAATTTTAGTAGGCCCCTGGCTCTTCAAATATGCATGTGAGTCTCAATCAGAAGATAAGACTGAGAGCATGCAAACACACCTTTAACTTGTCCGTGGTGTAGGCAATGCAGAATGTGTAGTTGGACCATGTCCTATTCGTCTCAGGATGTCGAAACCAGTTTCCAGTCTCATCACAATATTTAATGGCTTTTTCTAAATAAAGAAGTAAAGTCATTTTATCATTTGTCATAGGAGAGAAAATGCATTATAGTGTCAACAGTAATTGGAGGACTACCCCAGTGCTTTAACAAATTTAATTTAATTAATTTGGGACTGGCCTTTCAAGATAATGTAATATTGTAAAGCTGCTTTGAGACGGTGCACCATTGTAAAAAGTGCAATATAAATACATTTTATTTTAATTTATTCTTACCCAGTACACAAACCACATATCAAAAGTGGCTTAAAATGCTTAAACAGCATGGGACTGGCATGTAAGTGTCACATTCTATGTTCCTTCATGGCCAGACTACAACTTCCAGCATGCCTCACTCCTGCACCATCACTCACTGCCTCATTCTGATTAGCCCACTTACTGATTGCATGCACCCTTTCCCCATTATCTGAGGACACACAGGGATATTGAAATGATATTCGCCAAACACTCCTTGCAAATTGACATTGTTTGTTCGTTATTCTTGCAAATTTGCATCAAGTGTGCATTGTTCTGATCATGTGCCTGAACATCTGTTATTTGATTATATATTTTGCTTAGCATTTTGGACTCTCTACATAGGTTTTTGAACTTTGGGCTGTATTATGGATTCTGGTTTTGCTTAGCTCTTTGGAGCACCTTTTCAATATTTTTGTTAAATCTTCTTGAATGGGCTTTCTGTGTTTAACTGCCCATTCTGCCAGTTATGACTATGATAGCTTCTAAAGAAATGACAGGAGCAAATTCTGCTCTGAACCAAATTGCTTCACATGGTCAGCTGCTCGGTGGACAGCAGGAGCCAATAGCAATCCCACACTCCGCCACCAAGCTCAGGTCTCAGCAGCAGACCTTTGCTCCTCCAATCCCAGCTGTTCAGGGATTCTCAATTTCCCAGTTTACTATGGTTTTGCTTGGTTTGGCTCAAACTGCAGCACCCCTGGGTATCAAACCAGACACAACTTGACCAGCTCCAGAGACTGTTCTTTTCCACATAGCACTTCCTGGTGTTACATGCATGGGCCTGTTTATTACATATGTGCTGCCTGAGGGGTGATTTTCTGCTGCTGATCCTGAGAAGTGGGCAGAGCTTAATCTTTAAAAGTTGGCCTCTAGAGGGGACTAAGGAGCAGAGTAGCAACAGAGAGATAGACAGACAACTGAGAGCCTCAGAGGAAGAACCATGTGGAGGCCAAGATAAAAGATAATACTCCAACATCCTCATACTTTTAGAGTTTTTTTTTATTACGCCTTAATTTAGTTGTGTTTTCTCTCTAGGGGCTGTAAAGGGTAAAAAGAGCACGCTCCTACACTAGACTCACAAAGGGCTCTTTTTTTGTTAGACACAATAGGTAAGTTTTCTGTATGTTTTGTTTGCAGGTGAGGATTAGATCAGGATTAGTCTTTTTGTTTTTATATTTGTTTTCTTTAGTTCCTTTAGTGTAGGTGATGTTCCTTAGTTAGATTAGGACCTGTTTTATCGTGTTATGTTCTTTGTTTTAGTCATTATTTCAGCCCCTGTTGTTTTGGAATAGTTTGCCTGATTTCTCTTTTGTAAATATTTAACTAGTTCATTGTGCTTTGAACTGAATAACACTGTATATGTAAACATTGTGCCCCCTGGTCAAGGGTGATCAATGAGTAGTGTGTCTACAGGCCATGGTCTATAGGCCATTCTCACCCTGGATTCCTTTGATGGTCCGTAACACTGTCCCAGAAGGCTGCCATGGATTTATCTTTACAATGTTTACTATATTTCATAAATCAACTGTCCAACCACCAATGAGGCCATCATGCAGAGAGTTGGAATGGAAGGATCTATGCTTTCACCCTCCTCAGTTTACTCTTTGTTTCTGGTGGAAACCCAAATTGATTATAGGAGTCAGCTTACTTAACCTGTGAATACCCATATCCTCTGGTCTGGTTAAACATCTTAAATTTGTCATTTTTTTGGATGCATCATCTCACCCTCTAAGCATCTAGTCAAGCATGTAGTTCCATGACTAGGAACTACAATGTTTCCTGGGGCTTTCCAACTTTTACAGGAGATTCATTTTGAACTTCAACTCTGCTATTGCTTCAGTCTCTTTCCTCTTGGGAAAGTCCCACAGATTCTACTTTTCACCCCAAGTCATCCAGACTTTCAGTGCCTGAAAAAGTATAGTATATTGCCCCTCCATTTCTTCAAACACCCTAATCTCAGTCATTCTTTTTTTCTGGAGGCTAATGTGTCTACCAAACTTTTCCAGACACAGGGAAAATCACACAAGAATTTCTAGTTTGCTTACTACTCCTACAAGTTTAGCTTTTGAGCCTGTAAAACTGGGAACTACGAGCCATGAAGCTTGCCCTGGAAGAATCAATGACTTGAGCCATGCATCTTTTTTTGCTTCACTGACCAATGCGGTTAAATCGAGACATTTAGTTCCTGGCTCGCAGGTACTGGTGGGAAACCATGGCTAATGATATCCATAAATAAACTGCACCCAGTGCAAAGTCCCAAGACCACTTCCACCCTTTCCCTGTTCTTGAATGTCCATATATACTATAGACTAAATAGTTATAGACTTGGGATAACACTCCAATACATACTACTGTTTATCATATCTCATGTGATTAATTCTGCTGCACCATCTGCCCTTTGCCTTTCAGACAGCTGAATTAATGTTCCAGTACATTTTCTGGCACTAGAAATTGTGCAAAACTCCCTGACTCATAGCCTTACAGTACATGCCCTGGGCCATCCAGTGTTGGGTCCCTTCATACCCCACTAGTGCGACAGTTATTGATGCCTGGATCCGGCACAGCAAGTTTGTGTAGGAACAAGCACATCAAAGCATAGACAGGGATCTCTTCTGGCATAAGGAAGAAGCCAATCACTGATACAGCCAGGCTCCCTATACTCCAATCTGCAGATTGTGTCTGGCACGTCACCTTGCATATCTACTTTTGCAGAGGCATTACGAAGCTGCATCCCTAGTACATTTTTTCAATTTGTGTAGTCAAACATATCAACAACGTCATCTGCTGTTTCAATCTCCATGGATTTCCACTTCCTGCCAAGTGTCCCTGTTCAACCCAACAGTTCCCCAGCCAGAGAAATCGACGGGGCCCCCACCTATACCGTACGTTGCCTGCTGGACTCCCATTCTTAAGCTCAAGGTTTCTGTTATCTGGTCAATGAGGTCTATGGCCCTGAGGTACAATGTTGGATCTCAGGCTACCAAATCCTGGACCCATAACTGATGATGACTACTCACTAGGTAGTCCCCATAGGTGGTATGGAGTATCTTGGCTATTCATACAACTTCATTACATTATTCCACATAGTATTTCTAAATACTGCATATACTATGGCGTTCCAACCATGTCAAGATCTTAATGCAATTGAAAATGTCTTGTGTATGTTAAGCAATGAATATCTGTACCAAATCAGCGAGATCCTACCTGTGGGGTCAAAATCACGAAAGTAGTTGGGGCAGTTTTGAGACGTATAAGTTCCTGCAGGTGTGTCATCCCAACACAGCCAGCCATCCCATGTCCGATTACAGTATGAACCTGAGGTTTAAATAGAAATCTAAAAAACAAATCTAACCAAAAGGTTTTCAAGCATAGCGGCTAAAAGTAAACACCATAGTTATACCTGGATAAGTTAAAGTGATTTTAAAAGTCAATTTTAAAATGTCATATTATCATTTCATATTAACTTTGCACATTTCAGTTCTTATGCATGTGTGTGCTTTACTACCTGATTTGTTGTATGGTGGATCTCTGTTCATTTTCTCAAAGCATTTAAATTGACCATCAATTATTTTCTTTCTCTCCTCTGCTTGCTGAAATGTCACAGTCTCGGCTGTGGAAAATACTTCTGCATCCAATTCACCATGAGATGATCCCTTCTGTAGTTAGGAAACCACATTAGAAACAAATATAACAGACAGATATACCTTATCAGCCATAACATTAAAACCAAATAGGTTCTCTTGTGCTGCATGTGCTCACTGAGCTTAAAGTCCACATGTTATTTGATAATGTCCATGGTATCTGTTGCCTCCAAGGATCTGACTTTTGTCCAACACTTACCAGTGATACTTGATTGAATTGAGGTCTGTGGAAATTTTCCACAACTTTTTATGCTCCTCAAATCATTACTGAATTATTTTTGCATTGTGTGGGTGTATTGATTTGCTACAAGAGGTCACAGTCCCTAGAGCATATTGTTGCTATAAAGAGGTGTTCTTGATGTGTAGCAGTGTTTAGGCAGGTGGTATATTTCGAATGAAATGTCTTCATAAATGCTAAGACCCAAGGTTTCCTGTAGGAAACTTTTAGAGAGCAATACAGTCAGTGTTATTCAATTCACCTGGTTTTAATGTTATTGCTGAAATAAAGTAAGGAAAACAACTTAAAATCTATTACCTTAATTTGGTCCTTTGACTGACATTCTACCCAGGTACTGTTTAAAGAGGGGTTGTGTACCCAATTCCCAGATTCGTCACAATATTTGGTTATCTTTTCTGTGGGTAAACACAATAAAAGGTCAAGCTGTTATGTTAGAGTGACTACCAATGCATCACCATAAAATCATATCAGATAATGAATGGTTGATAGTTGAAAAAGATTTTTTAATAGGTGATTTCTATTCATCATAATTAAAGCAAAAGCATTCATTAATTTAACAACACTATGTCCAGTATGCATTGACACTGCCAGTTTTCCTCCTTTTTGTTTGTTTGTTTTTTATATAATGGTATATGATATTGTTTTCATTGGTTCCTCCAAGTCTATATACAGGTCTTCACAAGCTTCTATTGAAGTAAATGAGCATTTTATATTTTGATACCTTATGAATGGGTATTTCATTTAAAATACGATAAGATACAATATAGAATATGAATATATCTGTTGCTTAAACCTTATAAAAATGCATCACAGAAAATGAATTATTCCCTTATGTCATCCTATACTGGCAGTTCGGTTGTCCAACTCCTAATAAGAACAAGAAGATGTAAGACTTCACAAACCCCCAATCATTTATTAGAAGTTTATTAAAAATTGTATTTAAATCACTGTTTTAAATGTAAAAAATCATTTAATTACATGAAATGTAATAAAATTCGTAATGAATCACCATGAAGTTCAACATATAAAACAATGTATTTGAGCCCAAATGGACTTTGAAGGGCAACATTAGCAAAATGTATATCTGTTGCATCTGTTTGCATCATTGGCCAATGGTAACTGTGACAATTATAGGCAGATATAAAATACATGTTTGGGTATTATTAAGTACAATCAAGACAGAAAGGTAAGGTTTAGTCATATTATGTTCATCCCATGTACCAAAGTTCAAAGGCATTACTAATTCCCCGATGTCATCTTTTGTTGTTTCCTAAAGAAGACATTAATACCTTTTAAAATATATATTTTTTTAAATAGGGTGCTGGATTCTTTTTTGTTAATAATTAACCCAAGTGCACAATAGCAACAATCTACATTCTCCCCTTCAAGTATGATGTATGTCATATTCTTCATTCACATATTTTTTTTCATAGTAAACTAAAGTCATATTTTCACTCAGTTCTTTAACTTTTGTATATACTTTTATATACTTTCAGAACTTTAGAGTGACCCGAGAGAACTTGTAAGATTCCTCTTCATATTTAATGGAGGGTAATCAGGTGGTACAGCAGAAATTTGCTGGTCCCATTTAAGTTGTGCATCACATTGGCTTTGCTGACCATGTCTAAGGGAGGGAGACTGGAGATGCGAGATTATGTAGTAATGTCTCGGTTTCTCTGTGGACCCCATATCCCCGCGACCCTAATCTGGATAATCAGGAGAATATAACATGCCACGTTTACAATATTGTTAAAAAAGATGATAATCTTAGTGACATTTAATTTATGTGTGAATATAAATATATTGTGGCAAAATGCAATGGTCGGTATCAGTCACTTACACATTTGGCTATAAGCCCTGCATTGACTTTGTTCAAGTATGCATATCAAGCATTAATAATATTAAAGCTAAAATTTGTAAATGATCTGTAGTAATTAATATTTTTTACTACCAATCATCTTAGTATTTACAAGCAACAGCATTAGTGTAGACAAGGGTTTCTCAATCAGGGGTTGGTAATGCATTCATAATAACATATTTTTTCATTTAAAAAGTACAACCACAAAGATGTATTTTTATATAAAAATTACAAACATAAGTGAATTAAAAAGAAAAACCTTTTCATAAGACACTGCTCTTTGATGTTAATAATTTCTAAAGTTTTTGCCTTGCACTTTGTGCTGATGGCTAGCCTTGCCATTAAACGGATAAAAAAGTGAGCATTAAGCTACTGCTAGCATGTTTGTCTAAAACTGCATTCTACTATAAGAAAAAGTGATTGCACTCTAGTAATTGAGTTTAAGTCCCAACAGCTGACATTTTTGTCGAAAATTTAACTGTGTTTTCCCTTAAATATGCATCAATCACCCTCCTCCCATGTGATATTAAAAAGCCGAATCAAGTTCTCAACCTGCTCTCTGCTAAAACCCTAAAATATTTAGCTTTCCAAAGCACCTTGGAGAAAGAATGCTAAACTGAAAGGTACCTGCCCAAGACTGGTGCGCTCTTGAAGCTCTTCAAATTAGTCTGTCAAAAAATACATGAATAAAATAGCTGTTTGAATCTTCACTGGTAGTGTAGGCAACTTTCTAAGTACTACCTGTGGTGTCAAACATGGGGTAGTCTGGACAGCTCTGAGAAGCTAGGGTCCCAGCAGGAGTTTCATCCCAGCACAGCCAGCTGTCCCAAAACCTGCTACAGTGAGAATCTGAAAAGTTTGAAAATTATATGAAATTAAATATTTAACAAAATGGTGTTGTTTCCTTAGTATAAGAAAAATAAAATAATTAAATGATTCAGCTGTCAGTGTTCTGCAGAGTATCACCAACACTCTGCATCTTGATAGCTTAGATATCTGACACTTAAAAAGTTCATCACAGGATAAAAGCCCAGCCAGGTGTCTTTCAACATGGTGATAATTAAAAGGATTTATTGTCTCTTCCAGTACCACTTTTATTATATGTCCCATCTCTGCTCAACAGCTCCAGACATTTATACTGAGACTCTGTCATGATTTGTTGTTCTCCCTCCATCACCCCCATAGCAGGACGGAGAGAAAGGTCTGTGGTTGGCTCAGGTTTTGGCTCTGCTGCACCTGCAGTAGTTATACACTGTAAAAAAGAGATAAATAAAAGTGTTGCTGGTGATGCACTCTAATCACATTAGTTGCCATATTTTATAGATGGTCTATACATAAAGTAACAGAATATCAATAATCAAAATGCTATACTTTGTTATAACCACAAATTGCTGTACACCAAGTCAAGAAAGTAGAACTCTGAGAGTCATTTCACACTTCAGAGCCACTTTAGACCCTGTAACGGATGGAAAAGTATGAGAATGACCTGAAATGCAAGAGTTTATCTCATATCACAATGTAAAATTCAGAGCAGCTGCAAATCCAGCCCAGGATTTTCTGAAGCAGGCTCCTTTGACAAAGATTCACATGGCTCACACAGTTGCTATACAGAGAAGCAGGATGCAATTCAAAAATGATCTGACATTCCCCTCTACATTATCACATGGTAATGAATTTGAATTTAATTAAACAGACATGTACTTGTACTACATTATAAAGAAAGGGCTGGTGTTCTTATCTAAATATATAAAAATGAAGCATCGGAGAAGTTTCTGATGTCACATGTAGCAGTTTAGCAGCCGTACATATGATGTCACTCCAAACATTGAAGTAAATGACGTCATACATACGACCACCAAGCCACCACCCATGTCAGTCCTCTCACCTATCTGCAAACCTAACATTAAATTTTCTAATATACAACAGCACATTTTTAACATGAAAACATAGTACAGAAATAGGTTAAACCTAGGCTATTTTGCTGCTACGTTGCACTGAAATGTAAAAAAAAATTCAGGATTTATAGTTCATATCAAATATGAATTTTTAATATTTATAAAACTAAATACTAATTATGTATTTTACACAACACGGGTTCCCTCGCCACTTCGCGGTTCACCTTTCTCGGACTCGGTGCATTGCGGGTTTTCAAAAAATATTAATGGAAATTAATATTAATATTAATGGATTTTTGCTGTTTCGCGGGTTTTTTGCAGAACTTTTACATTTAAAAAAATCACAAAAATTCTATAAATAAATAAAAAATATTCATTCTAACAATGAAGAAATGGTATAAATCATAAAATATTCTAATTTACAGTAAATAGCTGTTGTGTCTACTCAATGTGTAGTATATGACGTGCTGTAAGCTCGGTACAGACGGAGCATGAGTGATATGAGAGTGATGTATGGTGTGCTATGTATGGCGTGTCAAGTAAAGAAAATGTTGCTTGATTATTCAACAGTTAAAAACACTATAATAGCGTATTTACTCAGTGGATGAATACTCACCAAAAACGAG
>JAVSBV010000086.1:1453133-1473893 GCA_033117975.1 Parotocinclus spilosoma | reverse complement strand
TTTTAAAATCTCTGAGTCTGTCAGTGTAGTGCAGTTACCCACTGTACAGAGCGCTGAGTGCGGGAAGCTCAGCTCTGGACATGTCTGGTCCTGTGGTCTACTGAGCTGAGAGCGGAAACTGGATCACCTGCCTTTTGTCTTTAAGCCTCTTTAACTGCATGCCAGACCTTTACTGCTGGCATGTTTAAGAGCCAATCTACTCTAGTCCAGCTCTGAACACATTCAGGACAGGCAACAGAAGCTTTGGAGAGTTGATTATTTGACCCAGTTGTGTCTGAAACCCTGAATTATGGAGAGGAAATCTGTTTGCAGTGCAGAGTTTTATTTTACATGTTGTGAAACGTTCTACATTAAAGGAAACTCTTTGAATAAAGCTATTTGGGTCTTACTTGTGATCCTACTGTTTCTGGTGTGCTTCCTTAAAGAATCCTCTGTTGTTGGCCCCACATTGTGCTCAAGAATTATTTAGGGTACTACAGATAAACTATTTTAAACTACATATATTAAACTATATCTGACTATAAAACAGCGACCAGTTATTCAAGAGTTCTTGGGGATATTCACCTAATGTAACCATCTCTTGTACGAAGCCTAGAGTTTAAAGCGGTTTGCATACTATTTTAACCTACTATCGTTCCGAAAGGTTTCCTTCCTGTACCCTCTGTGGTTGAGTCCTACATTTTTTTTAAGAATTGTTTAAATTGTTTAATTTTAGCGCAAACCCATCCACGGCGCTATTGGAATAAAGGACACGATCTCCGCGACCCCGAACGAATGTCTTCGCTCTCGGTTTGTGGTCCTGCTCTCCATCAGGTCCGTTGGTCACTGAGATCCAGCTGCAGAGCTCTGCGTAAAAGCGCACGCATCCTCTCTGAGGTGCCTGTCCTGTCTGTACCAGAAGCAATTTGAGCTCTTTCAAATGGGCCATCTCACATATGACTAGGCAGCCACTGCTAAGCATAAGTGAAAAAAAGGGCTTTCAGAGTTCGCCCGTGTCCACGTCCTCAAAAGAATGGATCTAATTAAAACGTTGCACACATCACGAGCAGACACTTGCCAAACTTTGTGGGGAGAAGGCAGGGACGATGCGCGTCACGTGAGCATCAGTTTGCTCCTGACTCCTTTGGAGTTTGCCCCATCCCATTGGTGCAGCGGGCGTTGTTTGACGTGCACTCATAGGAACCTCCTCTGCCGTATAAATAGGGCTGATTGGACTTTGTTATTCCAGCATCACGGCAGCAGGTTTCCCGCTAAGTTTGGAGTTTAACTGCGTCACCACGGCTGTATGCCTGTTTGAAAGAGACGTGAAAAACCAGGCACAAGGAGTCTGCATGTCGGACTAGACATGCTCAGCTTTGTGGATACCCGGATTCTGTTGCTGCTTGCAGTGACTTTGTACCTAGCATCATGCCAATGTAAGTTTCAAATGTGCTTCTTCTTTTTTCTTCCCAAGGACCAGTGAGCCTCCTTTATTTCTTTGCTGTTTTGAGGATTTGTTGGGCTTGGTTTTAGCCACTGTACTCGGAGTAGACCTGAAGGACTGAACAAAAATCCTTTGGATTTTTTGGGGCGTTCAAAGGATGCTTCTTGCATTATCCTTGGATATCTTTGTACTTTTCGTTTGCAAATGAAGACGTGTGACTTGAAAGCAAAAGCTAAGTAGATAAATAACTTACTCCGAACTAAACAGTATCAGAATAGGGCAGTGCAAATATTTCATCTTTAGGACTAAAGTTTGGGCGTTGCAACAAGTCGATAGTTCTTGTTAGGTAGAGACGCCCTCTGCTGGTTGAAATCTGTAGCGCATTTTGGGGCCGTCCAGGCTTTTCGACTGTAAAAGAGAATATAGTTTAATTTAAATAAATCAACAGAATACTCAATGCTTTTCCTAATAAAACTGCTAATTATGGTTTAGATTTTTAACGAAATTTAATTAAATTAAAATAAAAAAATGTGCCTAGTTCAACTGCATGTTGCATTGCAGCTTAAAGTTGCAACTAGATTTAGGAGCGCATGTCAAATTAAAAATTCCCTTTACACTGCAATGTAAAGGTTATTAAAACCCTTTTTTGGTTTTAAAATTGCCCAAGGCGCCACCTTCTGGAGAAACAGCGGCATGACAGCTCCACCCTAGCGTTAGCGTTGTAATCAGAATATACGCCACATCTGGTAGTACGTGTTACTACTGTTTGCGGAGTTCATCTTAGCCGTCAATCATCTTAGCCCCGCCCCCTGATGCATTACGATTAGTACCGCCCACATATTAAAAGCCGAAACTCGAAAGGGCTTATCACAGTATAAGCAATTCTGCTTTGAACTTTCTTCTATATTATTATATGCTACATAAGGATATACATTTAGTTATTTAATTATTTCCATTGTGGTCTCATTGTAATGTAGCAGTGTCACTTATTATCATTAACAATTCTGTCCTTGTTACTATTATTATTATTATTATTATTAATATTATTATTATCGCTATTGTTATGGTGTGGTTGGTAATATAAGAACTTTCTAACGTGCATGCAGTATTGGCATAGTAAATTATTGCTTAATTGCCTATAAAAACATTTTTAAAACACTCTACCATTTTATAACTTTTTTTGAGGAACATATATTTAAAAAACTGATACTGGACCCACACTCTGAAACACAATTCCAAACTACCATATTATTATAAAATGTTTTTGTTATCTATGTGATTAGTAACAATAATGTCAATTCAATAGTTTTCAAATTGACACGTAAGTAATTTAAATGTGAAATAGAGCAAGCGAAGGGGACACATAGATAAATTAGGTGAATTACGATGATTTGATCACAAATCGCAAAGTGTTTACAAATTATGACCTCTTAAGTATTCACCTATTTAGGAATTATTAAAACGGATGCTTTTCATGTCATCACAAAGTATGTTTTAGCATTATGAAGCTGATTTTGTCTAACGTATAATCTCTCTCTCTCTCTCCCTCTGTTTCCACTCCTACCATAATTCATCACAGCGGTCAGTACACATGCATGAAATTACTTTTTAGTATTGCAATAAAGATTCTTACCATATGTCTTTCAATATTAAATGATATTCCACAAGCTCCTTGCCAATCTCCAATATGCTGTAGCATTTCATGTTATTATGCTAAAGCGCATGATTTTTTACTCCTTCTAGTCACAAGGTGAAAAACAATGTTTGATTGGCCAAGGGTAATGTCAGTGCTGTCGTAATCCACCCACTTTTGCTGGGCACAGGGAAACCTTTTCAGGCTGTCTGAAGGAGGACCTTTAAACAGAATTCTCTACATAAGCACTACTACACAGCTTAACACTGGGACTCATATTATGAAATGTTATATCTAATCAACAGTATTATATGAGATTGAACTGGATGCTAATTGGAATATCAGAAAAGTCATTTGCTGGCATTAGATGTTTAAAGTCGTAGATCAGTTACTGCTTATTACAGAAACATGTAATACATTGTTTAGTTAGAATGGCGTCTTTGCAATACTTCCCTGCTCGTAGTTTAATCCAGTACTGTTTTACTCTTACCCACAACAGAGCTTATTTTTAATGTGCATGCACTATTTAAATCTTAGTCTACACTAACTCATTTGTCTTTTATTAGTTGATTGCTTGATATAACCCTGCATGTTAAAATGAAATAAAATAAATAAAGCGCTTGCTTATTTATTTAATTTTCCATCTAGGCTTATGCAAAGGTGAGCATTATTTTTAATGGTCAGGTTGGTGATTGAGGTATGACATGTATGAATAGTTCCCGTACTAAATGTGTCACTCACCAACTTAAATGAGTTTAAACTCCTTTAAACTCTTTTACACAAATTAATTACAGTTGGCATTGCAATCTATTTGCTATAGATACTACTAGCCAGTTGACATAACATTTTGCTTATGGTACAAGCATTGTGTATATTAACAAATCTATGTGTTCCACTTGGTGATTATAATTGTTTTGTCTAAGCAGGGCCCAAAGGGAGATAAAGGCCCTAGAGGTGACAGGGTAAGTCAGAAGCTATGATTTCTTAGATGACTGACACTTTTTATTATTAAAAAAGGTAAATGAAAAAAATTGCTGACCCCGGCACCCTACAGAAACCAAACTTCATCCTGCAGACCCAGGAGATTTCTGATCACTACTGCTATCACGACTACTATCTTTATGTTTCACATTATAATAATTCTATTCAAATACATTTAAATCTTTATATATACAGAACAAATATTACAATACAGTCAAGCAAAATTCACATGAAGTAAAACAAACATATGTGACTGAATGATTATGCTGCAATCATGATAAGTTCTGCATTTAATGACTATACTATTATAGTACACGTCTTATTTGAACATTATTGCATTAATTGCAGCCTTTCTCTAGTATTGCAGCAAGATAAGCTTTTAAACAACAATACTATGTTATGAGTTTGTAAATTTAATGCTGTTGAATCTGTTCTTAGATTACTGTAGCTACTATCAATATTTTTTACAGGGTTTTAAAGGACCAGATGGAAAACCCGGCAAACCTGGAATTCCTGGGCCTCCTGGCCCCCCTGGCCCCCCTGGTCTTTCTGGAGTAAGTTCAAAATTTGATATTTGACATTTTGACATGTTCCTTCTTAATTAAATGAGATTTGAGCTGTTTTGATTGTTAGCATAATGTTTTAGACCAACGTTTACAAAGAATATGCTGTGCACACCATGAACCCTCTTTAACCTGGTGACCTAGTGACCTCTTGAACTTAAATGACCTGGAATAAGAAAGCATGTCCTGCATGCATTTACATTTGACTGTGCCTGTGTTTATTATTTTTTATTTTAATATCTGAAAGGTGAAATTTTCATTGCTTTTGAACAGAATTTTGCTGCTCAGTATGATGGCTCTAAAGGACCTGACCCCGGCCCTGGACCTATGGTGAGTGCCTGCAAAACCATAGAACATTATGGTTTAAAGATTAATCTCAGTTAGTAATCAGTGGCAGATCAGTGATTAAGGTAGTGAAATACTGACCTGATAAGTTAATACTGCAAATCTTTCACTGGTAGTTCTTTAACCCTCATTTGTTTGGACTGTATCATTTTCAGCTTTATATCAGTTTGAGTATATTTGCAATAATTTGTGTGTACAAAATTAATAAATGTTCATGTTAATGCTGCACACAAACTGCACATGAGTGAAGAAAGTAGTGTGAGGACTCATTTGTATTCTTCTATTTAGGGTCTGATGGGACCCAGAGGCCCTCCTGGACCACCTGGCCCTCCTGTAAGTGCCATCTTTATGATTTGTCAGTTAAAGGTACATATGTAAATGCAACATTCCATTCTTGACTAACTTCTGGCTTGAAACATAGGGACCCCAAGGACTCCAAGGACATGCTGGTGAGCCCGGAGAGCCTGGACAGAGTGTAAGGGAACTGGCTTACATGTATCACAGTCACAGTCATTCATTGGAATCACATGACCTTTCATTCCTTTTCTCTTTCATCTTCAATTAGGGCCCAGTTGGACCTCGTGGACCCCCTGGACCCCCTGGCAAGGCTGGTGAAGATGTGAGCAAAATAATGTTATTTCAAATGAAATTAGTTTGATGCATTTGTATCTGTATATGTATCTGATATATATATATATATATACATTATGCAGGGTAACAATGGCAGACCTGGAAAACCCGGAGACAGAGGAGTTGTGGGTTCCCAGGTGCGTGCAATTCAATACATTACACATTTTTGCTAAGAATATTCAGTTTAGGATTAATGTCCTCCTTTCATTCAATGTTGCCAGAAGTTTAAAAAAATGCTGAATTAAATATTCTTGAAGTACCTGCTAATGTCCTGCTCTTTCTCCTCTTTAGGGTGCTCGTGGTTTCCCTGGAACTCCTGGACTTCCAGGCATGAAAGGCCACAGAGTGAGTGATGCTCATCTTTATTTTATCCATTTTGTGTGTGTTCAGTGCAAGAACCCAATGATCTACTTATAACTTATTTGCTTGCTGGATTGAATTCATATTTTGTTTATTTGGATTTTAGATTTCAGGTAGTTGAGTCATATCTAAATGGAAGATTTAACTAAAAGCTGTTGAAAGAACAGAAAGAAAACATAAATTATGAGATATGTGGTCCTATCAAAATTGATTCCCATTTTCTTTTATCATAGGGCTACAATGGTCTTGATGGACGCAAAGGAGAGCCCGGTACAATGGGAGCTAAGGTAATCTACAATATCTTATCTATATCTTCAACCTTTAGAACTGAAAAGTCAAAAGCACTGCAAAACAGACTGATGTGCTATTCTTACTATTAACCCCAAAAATGTATACATTCAAAACGAATGCTTCCTGACACTTTACTTTACATATAACCTTAATGGTAAGACAGTTCCAATTATTTTTGTTTACTTCATAGGGTGAGACTGGTGCTCCAGGAGCTAATGGAACCCCTGGACAAAGAGTAAGTCAGATTTGGATTATACATGTTCAATTTATGCATTTAATACAGGAGATCACATTAGTTTGTTTCTGGAGCATTATATCTTATTAAAAAACTTAATTTGACATAACTTCTTCAGAAAATACCGGAGTCTTAACTGTTATTCTCCTAAATGCATCCTTGTATAGGGTGCTCGTGGGCTGCCTGGTGAGAGAGGTCGTGCTGGTCCTTCTGGCCCAGCTGGTGCCCGTGGCGCTGATGGTAACACTGGTGCTGCTGGCCCTGCTGTAAGTATTTCACCACCTACTTTTATGTTTTCAGAATAAAGCTTTTAGATTCCAATCTAACATAGTTACCTCTGTAATTTTCATTACCAGGGTCCTGTTGGAGCTGCTGGCCCACCAGGATTCCCAGGTGCCCCTGGTCCTAAAGTAAGTGCATTTACTTTCTGTCAAGTTGATAAAGAAATGCATATGGATTAATGTCATCTTTATTTGTATTATACATGCAAAATATATGTATTGTAGTTAATAATTTGATGTATAATCCATAACCACACTATTATGAAGCACTATGTCTTGAAGTTACATACTTTCTAGATACGTTATTATAAAATCAGCTCTATCTGACAGGGAGAGGTTGGCGCTGCTGGCCCCAGTGGCCCTTCTGGACCTCAGGGACAGAGAGGAGAGCCTGGACCCAATGGTGTTGTTGGCCCAGTTGGTCCTACTGTAAGTATGTTTACTAGTTGACAAATAAAGCAGACTGATGTAAAATTATTATAGTATTGCACTGACAGTTTTTTCTTTTTTGCTAGGGTAACCCTGGTGCAAATGGTATTAATGGAGCTAAAGGAGCTGCTGTAAGTATTCAGTAATATTTAATTCTATCTCTATTCCATCAGTGGTCATATAACTCAAGTTTGTATAGCATTGTATTATTTGTATTGTAAATTAACATCATATTCCGAGTTAGTTATTAATATTAAATATCAAATAATATTAACTTAGACTTCATGCAAAAAAAATATATTTTAGTTACTAAAAAATAAGCTGCCCAGATCAAAATTAATTTATTTATTAGTAGACATTGGTCTTTTGACCCATTTTACAGTATCTGTGGATACTTCTCAAAACCTTCTCTTAATATATCTCAGGTCATCTACGTCTATCCAGTAGCTGTCACATCAGGTGCACAACTTATTGTAACTGAATAATATGGTGCTACTATTTGTATATATGTCAAATTTTTAATCTGGGAAGCTAATAATAAATGGAATTTATGTATGCTTTAAAGTTATATATTTAAATGTTGTAATGTCAAAAATATAATATGCTACCACAATAATAAAAAACTAGATATGCCACTGCAACATGATGAATGTAGAAATAAATATGGCTTTACATTTTCATAACACTAACTGGATTTATGTTCTTACTTACTTAATGTAATACTTAAAGTTCTTCTAATGCCTCTTGCAGGGAACCCCTGGAGTTGCTGGTACACCTGGCTTCCCTGGTCCAAGAGGAGGCCCTGGCCCACAAGGATCTGCTGGACCTTCAGGCCCCAGAGGACTTTCTGTGAGTTTCACCTGAACAGACTTGATTTGACTACATTTTCTCTCTTTCTCACTTTTAATTACTATTCATTCTTTAAAAAAAATTGTATATTTTGCTCATAGGGTGATCCTGGATCCCCTGGAATAAAGGGAGATTCTGGTGTCAAGGGTGAGCCTGTAAGTATAAGGAATATTTTATTTTCAAGAACATGTAAATGACGTGTATTTCCTTTCTTGTTTTACATCGCTGACCACTTTGTGCTTGTTATGTACAGGGTAGCTCTGGCCCTCAGGGAGCTACTGGTGCTTCTGGTGATGAAGGCAAGAGAGGCTCTGCTGGTGAGCAGGGACCATCTGGCCCTGCTGGACTGCGTGGAGCCAGAGTGAGTTCTGTTTTTTATACATGTTTTTATTAACTTACATGGAGGTAATTTCAAAGGAATAAGAGAATTGTAATCAGTTGTCACTGATACAATATTCACTTTTATTTTTGTTATATAGGGAGCTGCTGGAAGTCGTGGTCTTCCTGGTGTTGGTGGTAGAGGTGGACCAATGGTAAGATTATAAATACTTGACATGAAGTATCAGGTCTCATTTAAAAATGTTAGTCAATAACATTGATGGGCTTGAGTAAATTCAGGTAAATTGTGTTATAATACTAACCTCTGGGTTTTCTTCCACAGGGCATGCCTGGATCAAGGGGTGCCACTGGTCCCTCTGGTGCACGTGGACCCCCTGGTGATGCTGGCCGTGCTGGTGAACCTGGTCTGGTTGGAGCCAGAGTAAGTTTTTTTCCTAGGCCCAGAAAACAAAACACCTGATGTTTAACTTTTGATTATCACCTCACAGCTCTAGAAATACCAGTTTGGATTCCTGATTTTTTTCCTGGAGTTTGCATGATCCCCATGTTCCCCCTCTAGAAATTAAAAGACATATTAATGCAATTGGTCCCTCTAAAGTGTCCCAGTGTGAGTGAATGAGTATATATTTGTGCATGTGCCTTGCATTGGGCTGGCACTCTCCCAGTTCTTGATTCCCTGTGCTGTCAGTTGAGCCCCACATCTCATAACCCTGAATTGGTTTAAGTGGGTATTTCGTTCAATGAATTAATTGTGCCATATGCAACTACTCTAAATGGCTTTTCAACAGGTGATCACCTGTCATTTCAATACATCTTTTATATAATTGGCTCTAATTTCTGGTTTGACAAAATGGCATTCCCCAGAGACAGGTCAGCATGAATGAATCCTGAACATCTTTGAATCCCTGTGCAATATAAGGAAAAAGATGTTATTGGTCTCCATCATGCGTGTTCAGATACATGATGATGTTGCATGAGCAGCATTTGGGAAGATGCCATGGTTGGTTTAATTTTTAGTGGAGTCACATCTTAACTCACACATTACCAGATGGGTAGCTGTACTGCATGGGGATTAATAACTAATATGAAAAGTGTGACAGTGAAAATTAGCAACAGTTAAGGTGAGAAAAGTTTTGATATTGATGTTAAAAAGAGGAATTTAAAATGTCACATTTTACTTGTATGCCACACAATAAATCAAAACAATTCTGCAACTAGATTACAAACTACAGTATTATACATGCACATAATCAGTGGATAGCTTTATGATGGCATTTTAATTGTAAACCAGATTTGAAACGAACTTCATATGAATTGCTATTCTGCTCATAGGGTCTCCCTGGTAGCTCTGGCAATGCTGGACCCCAAGGAAAGGAGGGAATTGCTGTAAGTGCACTTCAGTGTAAACACTACTTTGATTATTGTGGAGAACCTCTAAGGATAAATCAATTGTGCTCTAATGAACACTGCTGTGTGTTTCTGTCTCCAGGGTCCTTCTGGTCAAGATGGCCGCTCTGGACCCCCTGGCCCAACTGGACCCAGAGGTCAACCTGGTAACATTGGATTCCCTGGCCCTAAGGGACCTGCTGTGAGTAGTGATTATTTTTGTCATTTTAATTTAGTGATAAAGTACAGCAGCAAGACAAAGTTAACCCAATACTTAATATTACATTGTTGATTGTTTTTTTAATTCCGTAATTCATAATTCCAATTGTTTTTTTTTATATAATTTATGTTTAGGGTGAGCCTGGAAAGCCCGGAGAGAAAGGACCTGCTGGTGCTACTGGTCTGAGAGTAAGGATTGCTTTATTTGGCATGTATTAAAACTTTTTAAAAATAGAATTGTTCACTTCAAACATATCTCTTTTAATTTAGGGTCCACCTGGTCCTGATGGCAACAATGGCCCTGCTGGTCCTGTTGGAGCTGTTGTAAGTACACTTTCAGAATCAAGTTAGTAACAAGTTAATTAATCAGTAGGTAAACTAGAATGGTAATGATGATGTTAATTATACTTTGATTTACAGGGTGGAACTGGTGAGAGAGGAGAGCAAGGACCTTCTGGTGCTCCTGGTTTCCAGGTCTGTTACTTACTTTTCACTGAGGCCAGTTCTCAAAACACAGATGTTGGTGGTTTAAAACATAAGCACAGTAAATGGATAACAGGATGAGGTTTAATCTGACTATTTAGATAAATTGATAAATGGAAATTTTCTTTAACTCTGAAGCTACTGAATCTTATTGAATCAGTGTGATTTAGAAACAGAGGAGCTGTTGAAGGTTAATGTAAAAAATATTGTCAATATGTAAAGAGGTGATGCAGCAGATGAACTGCAAATTCAAGTGCAGCTAAAATTCAAGTGTTTGTAATGGGTCTTTTCCAAAAAAATTACTAGAATTAACAAGTTGATGTGAATCTTGCAAAGCTAGTGTCCTAATTTGTGATGTTGTAAATCACTGATCACGTTCTCCTAACATCATAGGGTCTTCCTGGACCTGCCGGACCTGTTGGTGAGCCTGGCAAGCCTGGAGACAGAGTGAGTTCCTTTCAAAATGATAAGTCAATACCCACAGAACTTTCTCACACAAACATGAGATTCCTAGATTTTAGAAGTCTTATACATATAATATATATTTGGCCCATGCTGTAAAAAAAGGTAATGTTTTTAAGCATAATTGTATGCTTTACAGCAGCTCAGAAAATATTATAATCAAATTGATGTGCATTGTATGTTTTCTTATAATATCAGCTATAAATGTATTTCATTATAAATGTGTTTCATTTCTTGATAGGGTATTCCTGGAGATCAAGGTGCGGCTGGACCTGCTGGTGTCAAGGTGTCAGATTTCATTGCATATATATTTATTGACAAAAAATAAACAAATAGCGCAAGCAGTGGTCTGAATTAAGTTAAACTTGGTATGTGTTAATGTAATGGTGATATATAAATAAGTGATTTCAATATTATACTGAACATTAATGATCATGCTTCAATTTTCAGGAGGCTTTAGCTCCCTGTTAAGCCACCTCTAGCCTAGATCCAAGATAAGATATAACTTGGCATGAAAACTATCAGGGTCTGTATGGTATCCTGGGAACATTATCCACAGAAATTGCAGCTGGGCCTGTAGATCCTCTACACTTGTAGGCTGCCAAAGCTGGCATTCCAGCTGGTCATTTAAAGGTTCGACTGGTGATAAAACTGCCAGCTGAGCTGGCCAAATAAGCAGTGCAATCTCCTGGAAAACACTTAGTGTCTGGGCAAGTATTATCCTGATGAAAAATGCCAAAGTCCTGCCATAATAGGACACACAAGGTTGCAGAATGTCCTGCACATATCGCTGATTGTTTAGTGTCCCTCGTATCACTACTAGGGGAAACTGGGTCTACCAGAACTACAAGTTGGGCAGTGTGTGGCTAAACAACAAAGGCGGGATTAAAGTACTCATCATCAGATCTTCATACTCACACTTGACTGTTGATGAATCCCAAACAGAACCAGAATTCATTACTAAAGGTGATAGAGTTCCAGTGCCTAGCAGTCCAGGCTTCTATTTCATGACGTAACTGCAAACAGGTCAGAATGGCCTAGATGGCGAGGAATTAGCCAAAAAGACCACCCTGCTTCTCTCAATCCAATAATGCACCTGTCTGGACAAATTACCTTTAAATGTGTCGTAGAGGCTTGTCAATGATCTTTCACCAAGAGAGTACCCAAAAGTTGCATCTGGTAGCCTTTATATAAGGCATTAAGAAAAACACTTCACTTAACCTTCTTGTGGCAAGACATGGTGTCTAATCAAACCACACCTGCTATCATTTAAATATCTACCTGCTACACATTTTTGATACTTTAATTTTGTAGCAATCCAACATTTCTATCAGGGTGCTTTTTTGTAATTAGTATATTACAAATAGTATATTTATAATTCACAGACAAATGCACAGACTAAATAATATCTTTCTTATAGGGAGAGCGTGGTAACCCAGGACCTGCTGGTGCTGTTGGTGCTCAGGGACCCATTGGATCTCGTGGACCCTCTGGTCCTCCTGGTGCTGATGGAAACAAGGTTTGTGTTGCATCTTTACATATTTTGTAATAATGCCATGACATTCACTTTGATTAGATGGATGAAGAATGTATACAATAACAAACGCCACTGATCTAATATAAAATCTATACAGCATATGCTGAAAATATATCTGATTACAAATTAAAAGCATTAAAACATATAACCAGTTTGATTTTAATTAAATGAAAATTTATTTCACATTGAAAATGTAAAATTACCAGTGGTGAAATTTTTTTTACAACTGTGTTGTACCTGCTTTTATTCTTTCATTTTCTATTCTTATGCTGATAATTTACTGTTGTGCTTTAGGGTGAGCCTGGTGCTGTTGGACCTGCTGGTGCCCCTGGACACCAGGGTGCTGCTGGCATGCCTGGTGAGCGTGGTGGTGCTGGTACCCCTGGACCTAAGGGAGAGAAGGTCAGTTCAGGAGAGAGCTACTTCTTCACAGTTTCTGACACATTTTTATTAGCAAAATAGCTACCCTTATTGTACATTCTGCAAGTTATTTGCAGTAATGGAAATATGAAACGACAAATACATATTGACTGCAAAATTTTTTACAAATAGGGTGAGGCTGGATACAGAGGCCTAGAGGGCAATCCTGGAAGAGATGGTGCTCGTGTAAGTTCCTACTTAAACTCTATTAAATAAAATAACATTATCTGTAATTCTGAGAGTTCATGTGATTTCTGTTTTACAAATCAGGGTGCTCCTGGACCCGGTGGACCTCCTGGACCCGCTGGTGCCAATGGTGACAAGGTAAAGAATATTATCATTTCCAGTTTAATGCTGAAATATTAATACATAACTAGAAATAATTATGTGGCATATATGACATAATAATAGTTTTGCTTATACAGTAGCTGCACTACTTTGCTAAGTAACATTTTGGGTCATTACATATATTGTGTAATATATGAATTTGAAACAGAATTCAACAAACAAACAAAACAGACCATAAGAGAATTCAGGAACTGCATGAACATGTGTTGTGTTTTAAGAAGCATTCACATTGTGTTACATGCTGCTCCAATTGCATCAGACATTTATGGATTTACTACACTCATTCATTTTCATAAGAAAAATAATAGATCACAAAATAATTAATTTTAATAAACTTTTTTTGTTTGTTTGTAATACATGGTGTGAGAACTATGTATCTGAAATTACATAGTACTTAAGATTACACGTTAAGAGTAAAATATCTTCAATAGTGTTCTAAAACCATAATTTGACTGCAGAACAATTTATACTCTACTGGTAGTGACATGCCTGCATCATAGTAATGTACGTTACTGAGGTTTTTTTCTGTGGACATGGGAAATAAAAGTTCTAAAATGCAAATTAATATCTACTCCAGTTTCCTTGGAATATTGCAACTGAGTGAGGATAATAATTGCTTTAATAGAAATAATCAATAAAGGGCAGTTTACCTTCACCTCATCTTGTAATGTCACTGATATGACATGCTGCTTTTTAATATTTAATGTCTGAGAAGTATTTTACCAAATCCTCACGTGTGACTTTAGGATTTACTTTCATGTTTGACCCTTATCAGGAACAAACACTAAATCTTAATTGAAATCATTGGAACTCATTTGAATATAAATCTTTTATTAATCATGGAAAACAAATGAGTTTCTTAGACTTCAACACACCAACAGTTGATCTACAACAGTGAGATATACATTTAATTGCTTGATTCTTTCATACTTCCTAATTGTCAGCTTTTTATTTTCTCATCCAGGGTGAGAGTGGTTCTGCTGGTCCTGCTGGTCCTCCTGGAGCTCGTGGTCCATCTGTAAGCACTACTAATTCACAACACTGCTGAGTTGGAACACGTTCTATGTACAGTCAGTTCTCCACATCCATTGGTACTGCATTTGCAAATTCAATGTGTTGCACCTCAAGCTCGACACCAAGTCCATATGCTTATAGGCATATAGATATAGGCATAATCTTCTGAAGGCTTGCACAGATTCTAAATTCTTATTTGGACACTGTTCACCTCATGTTTTTTTATTTACACGTGCAGACTTTTTTTTAATTATTTACTAAACAATACAGTATAATAACTATTTAGATAGCATTTGCATTATAGTAGGTGTTACAGTGGTGCTTGCATGTTTGTGCAACTTTTACAATTTTATATATTTCTGCATAAATATGACCTAAAACATAATTAGAAATCCTAAAACCAAATCAAACAAATAAGAAAAATATATAATATTTGTCCAGTATGACATATATGTGAGTGGCAAAATATGTGAAACTTTGTTTTCAGTATCTAGTGTGACTGGTACAGGTGCAGCAAAGCAGGTCAAAACAATGGTACTCCACCACAATGTTTCACAGATAAAATGAGTTATTTTCTTGAATGTAGTGTTTTCCCTTTTCCATACACTACATTTCTACTTTTTTAACTCTGTCCACAAATAGGCTATGTTCCAATAGCTCTCTGGTTTGCCCACATGATCATTGCCAAACTGCAGACAGTTTTGTTGTTCAGTGCACAACACTCATGAGCATTCACATTGGCCAGTGTAAGATAAGCATTCATTTTCTTAGAAATGCATTTGCTAAAACAGGCATGGATTTTCAGGCTTTGACAGATCTGTCTTTTTGAAATGCTGCAGATCACTTAAAATTGTCTTCCCCTTGATTTAAAAAAATATGTTTTTACATATGTTTTTTCTCACATATTTTTCCACTCACGGATGTTTGGTATTTTATCATTTCCTTCAATAACTATATGACCAAGTACAATATTTTTGTCTCAGTTGTTTATATTGGTTCTCTTTATCTTCTTTTAGACTAAAATCTAATGATGGTTTAGGTTGTATTTATGCAAATATTTTAATGGGTTCACAAACTTTCAAGTACCACTATACAAGTACAGGTATGGACCACATAACATCTAGTTGCATATATGTTCATGATCTGATAAGCTTATTAGACTTGTTATTAATTAAAATATTTTACATATATATTACCTTACTAATAATAAATGACATAGCCTATATACATTATTTTTTGCTGAACAGCAGTTGTAATTTGACTTGGAGAAAATTTCATTAAACACAAGCAGAGTAGGAAGAACTGTAAACTGTGCTGCACACCACAGATACATTTTGTCATAGTTTGTCATAGCCTTTCACATTTTCTGCAGGCTTTCGCTCTCTTCTGAAATACCAGTATTGTAGATACAAGTAGAATTGTTCATTGCAATGCCACATCAAGGATTGTTAGTTACATTGTCTAACTCTATACATGTTTGTGTGTGAGAGAGAGAGAATGTCTGAGAGAAAGAGAGAGAGAGAGAGAGAGAGAGAGAGAGAAGATAAAAAATATAGAAATGATTGCAGTATCCCATATAGCTAAGTTAAGTATGTAATTCGGTGTTCTGACAACATCCAGATTGCATGATGTGCAATTTCACAGAATGTTTTGTGGACGTTAAATGACACGTTTCTGTAATCAGGAGATGATTTATAAGTATGTGAGGATATGCATAGGTTATATGCATATACTCCACAATTTCATATAAATAGCAGAAGCAATTCATTTATTCAAGTCATCATGTTTGTAACATGTACTTCTTACTTATTATGATTATTTCTAATAATAATTTCGATTTTTTTTTATAATAGGGAGAGCGTGGTGAAGCTGGCCCTGCTGGAGCACCCGGATTTGCTGGTCCCCCTGTAAGTACACATACATGTCTGCATTTTTACTGACATGGAGCACCTAAGGAAAAGAACATAAGGATAAATGTCATCGCTGTTGCAGGGTGCTGATGGGCAGCCTGGTGCTAGAGGTGAGAAAGGTCCTGCCGGTCTCAAGGGTGAAGTTGGAGCTCCAGGCGCTGCTGGTCCTGCTGGTAACTCTGGACCTCTCGTAAGTTCAGTTAAAAAATTAAGATGAAACTCGAAAGATCATAAGATATTCACATTATGTATTTCATTATTTTTTTAGTTATTTAATTTCTAGGTTGTCGAGTATTATATCTCTATGTAGTAAAAAAACACAAAATTGTCTTTTTGTAGGGTGCTGCTGGTCCTGCCGGCCCCCCTGGTGCTCGTGGTGATGCCGGTCCTCCAGTAAGTGCTATTGATTAACACGTTGTATTTTTTTATAGTTAGCTAGCTCAAAGATCATGTGTAACATCTTACCCTCATCTGTGTGTCAGGGTTTGACTGGTTTCCCTGGTGCTGCTGGTAGAGTTGGAAATCCTGGCCCTGCTGTGAGTATTCCACTAATTAACAATATCAAATGCATTCTGAAATCCCTTACTCTCTTCATCAAAGGGTGTCATCCCAATAATCTTGGTTCACTAAATGTGCTTGTGAAACAGCTCGTTCCTTGATGCCGTGTAGTGAAGATGCCTTTCCTCTGGACTAAAGACAAGTCTTCTCTTTTCCCAGGGCATTGTTGGACCTCCTGGCCCTACTGGTTCTGCTGGAAAAGATGGCCCTCGTGGTGCTCGTGGTGATGTTGGACCTGCTGGACCTCCAGGAGAGAATGGTCATGTGGGACCTGCTGGTCTGGCTGGTGAGAAGGGATCACCTGGAGAGAGTGGTGCCATGGTATGTTTGTCCTAATATTGTAAACTGGCCTCAAGTCTTGATGTTGTTATTCTCAGCTTATTATCAAATTAATTACTGTGTTGACCATAGGGACCAGCAGGTATTCCTGGACCAAGTGGTATGACTGGGCCTCAGGGAGTTCTTGGTCTGCCCGGTTCTAGAGGTGAACGTGGTACACCTGGTCCTGTTGGCAATGTAGTAAGTGTCCTTGTATTACTTAAATGACAGCACTATGTACTGTGTTAGTGCTGACTCTTATTGTATATTTTATGTACTGTACCTATTTCTGGCTGAATACTGACTTTCTTATCTGATGTGTTACTCAGGGTGAGCCTGGTAGACTTGGCCCTGCTGGTTCCTCTGGTCCTCGTGGTCCCGCAGGAAACATTGGACTGCCTGGTATGACTGGTCCTCAGGGAGAAGCTGGACGTGAGGTAAGCTATACAGGGCCCTACTTTAATATAAGGGCAATTTTACTTGGGTTATATGGTTCTCAACCAAATACATGTCTAGTGAATTATTGAAAGCCTAAAAGCTTTTGTGTATTGTGTATTGGTTACCATATTAAATATGTTAAGCACCACACAATGAGCTCCAATGAGGTCAGATTTTAAACGGTGTATGAGCCACTGCAGATGATAATTAAGTTTTTAGGAACAATGCCACAGTAAAGTTATTTTGACTTCTATTGTTGCATCTATGTCCGTATAAATTAGAATTTCTTTTTCCATAATCCACCAGCAGGTGGTTGCAATTAATAAGAATAGTTTGTTAATAGCAATGGCCAAATAGAGACTCTATGATGGACTGGCATCCTGTTAAAGATGTATCTCTGTCTACACCCAGTGAGAATTTTGTGCCACAAGGTCCTGAATTCAGGGGTCCCAGTAGTACCAAGCTGCCACTGTTATGCCATTGCCCTTAACCCACAGTTGCTTGGATTGTAGCAGCTCTAAGTCACTCTGTATGCGAGCATATTTTAATGACTGAATGTAAAATGTAAATTTTGAAATAGGCTCCAGAACCACACCTCACTCACACATCGTTGAAGTGGCCCTTCAATATATAAGCAAGGGTAAAACAGTATGCGTTACATAAACAGCACAGAGCCACAAGTTAAAGCTACATCAAGTTACATCTGCAATAATTTAACAGACAGTGTGCCGTGATTATCAAACATTTTTATCAGTACTTAAATTAAAGCATAGTTTAGATGTTCGGCACACTTTACATATTACTCATTTGCACATAGTTTTGCATGGATATTGTTAACTTGCCTACAAAAAGTCAACAATGCGAACAATTTGCAGTTAATATGAATCATATACATTAAGCACATTACATGTGGGTAGATATGTGGCTAGTCTATAAGAATAGAATCAGATGCTCATTGGGCCACCATTGTCTCTAGTGTCACTAGTATATGTGTGTATGTATGTGTGTGTGTGTGTATATATATATAATAAGCTGTTATGATTCACACATTGATGTAATATGACACTAGTGGCCCAATAAGCATCCGATTCTATCAGCTATCAGTTTAGAATAACTAAAAAAAACGGTAGATAAATATGTTATGTGATGTCTACTATCACAGCAAAATTAAATTGCATGTCACTGTATCATTGGTTACTGAGAACTTCATTATAGTTCACTCACACAACATAACTTTTTTCAAACACTTTGTGTTTCTGTATAGGGTAGCCCTGGTAATGATGGTCCTCCTGGCCGTCCTGGTGTTGCTGGTGTGAAGGTAAGTGGCAATATTTTAATTTGCTATGTACTCAGACCTAAGTTATTATATGCTCAGAATTGTGGAATGGATTAACAACTTTACTTACATCTATTTAACTAACAGGGTGACCGTGGAGAGCCTGGATCTCCTGGACCTGTTGGAATTGCTGGTGCCCCTGGACCTTTGGGGCCTGCTGGTCCTTCTGGTAGACCTGGAAACCGTGGTGAAGCTGTAAGTATATAGTCTTTAAAGCACCTGACATAGTTTACATTTGTGATAGATGACCTCTTTATTTTCATTTGAGCGGTATAAAGGAATATGGAAGATATTCAATTTTCTCTATAATTTTTAGGGACCTTCTGGAGCTGTTGGACCAGCTGGCCCTGCTGGTGCAAGAGGTGCCTCTGTAAGTAAAAAATACCAACTGTTCTTTTACACATATACACTGGCTTTGAATAAGTTATTGCTATAATATTTTAATAATTAATCAATAATTAATATGTTTGTGTTACAGGGCCCTGCTGGAACCAGAGGTGAGAAGGGAGTGGCTGGAGATAAGGGAGAGAGAGGCATGAAGGGACTGCGTGGACATCCTGGTCTTCAGGGAATGCCTGGACCCAATGTGAGTGATTGGTAGTTAAGTTGGAGTCATTATGCAATGCACACCAGAAATGTCTACATGTTTTCTGATTTTGACATTCGTTGTTTATATTGGCAGTTAATTTTTGGCAACTCTAAAAAACATTTTGTTTTTTTCTTACAGGGACCTGCCGGTGACAATGGTCCTGCTGGTCCTTCTGGTCCTGCTGGTCCCAGAGTAAGTAACCAGCCTTCCACAGGTCACTGTCTAGTTGTGGCCCACCACTATACGCTGTTGCTAACGTTTTTGTAATTAATCTTTAGGGCCCATCTGGTCCCAGTGGCCCAGCTGGTAAGGATGGTAGACCTGGAACTGCTGGTCCTGTTGGACCTGCTGGACATCGTGGCCCCCCTGGACAAGTTGGACCAGTTGTAAGTAATACTTTTTGCTTTAAGATCAAATTCTCATAAATGCTTGTGCACCTTGGAAGTTCTTAAACTTAGACTCACTTACCAAATTCATTTGCAGGGACCTCCTGGATCTCCTGGTGTCCCTGGACCTGCTGGTGCAGCCGGTGGTGGATATGACATATCTGGTGGCTATGATGAGTACAGAGCTGATCAGGCTGCTCTTAGGGCTAAGGACTATGAGGTGGATGCTACCATCAAGTCCCTGAACACTCAGATTGAGAACCTGCTTTCACCTGAGGGCTCCAAAAAGAACCCAGCCCGCACATGCCGTGACATCAGGCTCAGCCATCCAGACTGGAGCAGCGGTAAGAGCTAAAAGTTGTTCATGCATAACATCACTTAAAGGTTTATTTCAAACCTTTCTAAAACGTTTAATATTTATTTGCTGAGTTGTTACTGTTATCTGTAAACTAATTTCTCCCTTGCAGGATTCTACTGGATTGACCCCAACCAGGGCTGCACCATGGATGCCATCAAGGCCTATTGTGACTTCACTACTGGACACACCTGTATCTATGCTCACCCAGAGAGCATTGCACGCAAGAACTGGTACAGAAGTGCCCAGGAGAAGAAGCATATCTGGTTTGGCGAGACCATCAATGGTGGAACTGAGGTAAGTTAGGAAATGATCTAGGTCTGATAGGTCTGTAATGATTTCTCATATACAAAAGAGTAATATGAAAATTACACAAGCAATTACATTGTACAATTTGTCTTCCATTTGTTTTCTTCAGTTTGGCTACAATGATGAGACCCTGAGCCCACAGTCCATGGCAACACAGCTGGCCTTCATGCGTCTGCTGGCTAACCAAGCTGTCCAGAATGTCACCTACCACTGCAAGAACAGCATTGCCTACATGGACGGTGAGAATGGCAACCTGAAGAAGGCCGTTCTACTGCAGGGCTTCAATGATGTAGAGCTCAGGGCAGAGGGCAACAGCCGCTTCACCTACAGTGT
>JAVSBV010000086.1:1438025-1449938 GCA_033117975.1 Parotocinclus spilosoma | reverse complement strand
AGCAAAACTGTGCTCTTACCCTGCTAATTAAACCTTCACACTCTGCTCTTACTGGTGCAATGTGCAATTAATGAAGACTGGCCACCAGGCTGGTCCAATTTAGCCATGAAACCTCCCACACTAAAATGACAGGTGTTTCATTTTCATTGTCCAATCCTTGTATATGTACTATTATTTGTGATAATTTATTTATATATGAAATACAATATTACATATCTGTGAGTGGCAAACTTAGGGACCTTTGCTTTTAATATCTGATGTGACCCCCTTGTTGCACCAATAACTACATCAGATTTTCAGTACCTGTTAATCAGTCCTTCATAATCAGAATATTAGCTCTTTCTTCCATACCATGTAGGATAGTGTAATAAAAACCTCATATGTTGTAGTATGAAAATATATAGCAGGGTATTTGATGGTAAAGGAATGAATTTTCAATATATTTGTACATACTTCTTTACTTAGTAGCCTATAAAAAAATACCGTTACAGCAGCAACCTTAGATATCTGAAAAAAACATCAAATGGAAGTGGCCAGGACGTTTACATTTGGCAGATTCCTCAAATACCTCCAAAATAATCTTATTCCAACGAATCCAGTTCTATGGGATGTCTTCTTTGGGCTGTCTCTTAAACCATGGTGAAGTGATGGTCGGGGAAATAAGCTAATGAAGACATGCTACTGTTTGATAAGATGTGTCAAATTCACACATTTCTTTTTGCAATTAATCTTTTTTTTCTAGAGCAAGGCTTTGCCCTTCCTCTGTTTTGCCAGACTGCGGTTTGGCGGACCCCCTCCATCGCAAGCCGATTATTGGAGCAAACCATTCTGTTGTAAATAAGGTTGTGCACCTGTCACATGGACAAACTCTCTTCTTAAAATGGCAAAAGGGCAGGGAATAAGGTGACTGTAGATCATTAGGCTCATTATTAAAATATTTAGTAGATAGCATAGAAAAGATTGGGTAATTTCATGACTGGTTAAGGACACGCTTTTTGGCGCCCCCTCAATGAGTGAGAATGGCTGGAGCCGCCCGTAGTCTGCAATGGCGTTGCTAACGGTGTGTAGAGCCCGGCTCCGATGTCACATCGTTCAGCGCTATGCTGCACTCGCCGCTGGCATTGGAATTCGGTGATCGGAAATAACTCAGTGTTTACCACCTGGTGATGCGAATTTGCCGTATTAATTTGACAGACTGCTAGAATATATTTTTACCCTGTATCACTAATCGAGTATCGGTTTTGGACCGAACGTGGGATGGAGAGGCTGTAAGTCACCCTTTTGTTTATATCGAAGTAGCAAATGCCTTTGGTAACAGTCACTTCTGCTTTTGGAAAGGTTTTCCTGTTTCTTCAATAGGTCTGTGTTGTAATGTTGTATGGTTCCGTTATATAGATTCCAACGGCCCTTGTGTTTGTTGATCGAAAGCATTCTTGTAGGCAGATGTCAGAGCGTCGTACTGTATCCTGTATGATGGTTTCGGTCTCCAGAAGTGTCGCAGTTTTGTGTCACCAATGCTTTAAACAGAATTGATGCACACTGGAAGTGGTTTAAATTTGTTTTCTCTCAAATCCTGTTTCTTACTTGTTTTGTTTTTTTAGTCTTCATTAATGCAAAAACATGTAAAGAACTGCAGACATTCTCCTTTCTAGCTATTGCCCTATTTCTTTCATTGGTCTAATCATTTAAATCAACTCTAAGATGTCAGTGAAACCAAATCCGGTACTATGTTTGTGAAGGCTAATTGTTGATGCCCAAAGCTTTAGCACATGGTGTTATGAAATATCAGAGCCTAATGGATGATAACAGTTGAAAACAGTGCTGTGTTTGCAGTTGAGGTGTTGTTAAAAGCTTGGTCTAATTATACAGCCACTGTGCTCTATATTGAAAATGTCCCAAAAGTCTGTTGGCCCTCTTGGCATAGTGATGGATAGTCTGAGGTGGTGGACAATCACAGACACTATGAAAACCTTCTCTGGCCTATTAGTGAGCGCGCAGTGGTTTTATGAATTATCCTTTGTGTTGTTTGTTATGCTGAATAATGTATGATTACAGCACACACTGTTCAAAATACTCAGGCCATTTTGCTTTGCTGTGGAAGCAAGCCTTATTACATTAGTGTGCACTTGGTGAATTGTGCTGCAGCAAGTGCTTTTGCGATGGCAAACAGCCCTACCCTCAGTGTTTGCAAAGAAAAAAGCATAATGCACTCACTGGCCTCTTCATTGGTTATCCCTGTTCAACAGATTTTTAATGCAAATATCTAATCAGCCAATCCCATGGCTAAAATGCATTTTTATGTAGGCATGGTCAAGAGCACATGCTGAATTTAAAACCAAGCATCAGAATAAGGAATGATCTTGTATTTGTGACTTTAAACATGGCATGGTTGTTAGAGCTAGATGGGCTGGTCTTATCTGCTGATCTGACATTTTTTTGGTCTCCACAGTCATCCAATCTTAATCAAATTTTTTGGATGTGGTAAAATGAAAGATTTGCACTATGGATGTTTATACAATACATCTGCTGCAGTTGTATGATGCTATCATAGCAATATGGACCCAAATCTCTCAGAAATGTTTTCAGCACCTTGTTTATTCTCTGCCACTAAGATTTAAGGCAATTCGAAAGACAAAAGAAGTGTACCTAATAAAGTGGCCAATGCGTGTACAGTATAACATTTTTGTTATCTCATACCAAGCCTTATTATGGTTTCTTTTATGTTCCAGGTTGCTGTGATGCCACCCAACATAATGTGATATTAAGTCACAAGCCATACATTTGGGGATGCTACTGCACATTTGAAAGCAAATTCCCCTCCGTCATTATAGTAGAGATGCTGAAGACGGAGGCTTCAGAGAGGACAAACCTAAGGAGTGCCTCTCCACACAGGAATGCTTACAGGGCGGAATTCCAGGCTTTAAAGAAAGCCTTTGACCAGCCTAGACAGGATGGTGACCCTAAGCTCAAGGATCCTGAGCGGGCCCGGCAGCCTCGAGGGCGACAGTATGGTGCGCATGTCAGCCGAATCAAGGACATGTTCATGCAAATGGGCACTGAGAAAACAGGTTCTGGCAAGCTGCAAGCAAAGGACGAGATGTCTCCACACAAACTTACTAAGCCAACCAATTTCATTAACAGGGCAGATGGTTCTGCTATCAAACTTCAGCATAGTGAGAGGTCTGGCAATTCAAAATTTTCAGAGACTAGGAAGCTCTTTGAGCAGAGCTCTAGAGATACCTCCCAATCTCCTGTGTACTCATACGGTAGAGATAAGCGTGGTTCTCATGAGCATTTGGATGATTGGAGGGGGGCTCGTTCGAACAGGGGCAGCACAGACTCCCTGGACAGCCTGTGCTCACGGACGGAAGCTTCATCACCAACAGTTAGCCAGCTTAGTGCTGTGTTTGAAAATTTAGACCAGCAAGGTTCTGGTGCCAATTTCAGGAGAAACTATGTAGGAGGGCGCACTCTTTATTCCCCAGATGGCTCACTAAGACATGGCGATGCAAGTGAGGATGAAGCAAGCACTCGTCAAGCTTCATCAGTTGTGGTGTGCAGGACACGTATTGGGAACAAGCATACTATTCCAGCGTCATCATCTTCAGAAGATCTCCTCAGTCCAAGTCCTTTGTCTGATGTAGCAGAGCATGCAAAGTTGGCTGATGAAAAACAGTCCCTGGAGATAACTGGATGTTATGGGATCGTACCAAACACTGAAGCGGTGGACAGAGCTAGTATGGAGATGGTAGAATATGATTCACCTATCAATGACACTACAGTCTGTAAGAGATTGCAGGAGGATAAACTTGACTCATCAGACATCACTGTTTGCAATGACACACAGGTTCCCATTAAAGACAACTGCAACATAATCACTGATCAAAGTGATGCACCCATGGAGGAATACTGTGGAAATGAGAGGGTAATTTTCAATGCAGATGGGGATGCTTGCTACCAGGGCTGGGGAGAGAGTTGCACTGATGTAGATGACGATTTGTATGGGGATGATGATGTTAACTATGACCCTGGATCTACGATAACTGAGATTCCAGGCCTTCCAGAGGAGGAGAAAGAGGATATCCCTCCAAAGAGGAAAATACGATTTAGTGCTGCCCCAATAACAGTAAGTTTCTTTGTGCTATGTACTGATGTACAGCTGAGTAACATATGCATGTTGTTAATACTTGATATATAATGAACTTACAAAGAAAATGTCATAAAAGACAAATATTGATTTGGGTATTTTTTGGTCTGTCCTTGGATTTGAGTTGCAATCTTGCGCAATAAATGCAGTATCATTTAATTAATGTGCACATAGTGTTCTGCACTGCCATTTACATCTGTAGGGATATGGGCACACGATTGCTTTCACCATAGCACATTTTATCACAGCCTCTTTTTGTATTCCTCCATTGACATTTATGGCCATTTCTCTGATACTTCAAATAATTCAAATGTGATAATGCAGGAGACATTTCATTTATATTTCAGAGGATAAGATGGTATTTACAGCCTACCTCTTTGCTCTTATGCAGGAGGTTTCACTGTTCAGGAAGTTAACACAGCCAAGAGGCAAGAGCCAACCTGAGCCATGCGCCCCAGTCTAAATCTAACTAAAAGCCTGCATAAATAAGAATGTTTTTAGCCTAGACTTGATTTGTAGAAAAATTTGGAGTGTGTCTGAATCTCAAACTAAAGTGGGAAGTTTATTCCATAGCTAGGGGGCTAAATATGACAAATCTTTTCCCCCTGCTGTGACTGTAATTCTAGGCATCCTGCATCTTGAGAATGAAACAGACAAGCTGGATTGTAAGATTTTAAGAGTTCACTCAGATAATGTGGGGCCAGACCATGTAGAGCTTTAAATGTTACAAGAAGTATTTAATAATCAATGGGAAATTTACACTGGTATCCAGTGTAGAGACGACAGAACGGGACTGATGTGATAAAATTTTATAGTTCTAGTTAGCACTCGAGCTGCTGCATTCTTAGGTTTCTGAGGCAACCTTGAGGTTGTAAATGCACAAACCAGTTTCTCAGCACCTTGAAAGGAAAGAATATTTTTAAGTTTAGCAATATCACGTAACTGAAAGAAAGAAATTAGTGTGATGTTGTTAATGTGCATGTCAAGCGAGGAATCTGAATCAAACGTAACACCTAAGTTTTTTACAGTTTGACTCCCAATATAATTTAGTATTTTTAACTAAATTTAAACTTTATATTTTATTTGTAAGCTGTGGACTATAATAGAATGTGCAGACATAGTTTCAGTTAAGAAGACAAGAGCACCAAGTCCAAGAGACTCACCATCTCAGTGTTTAAAAATATGATTAATCTGAATCTCTTTCCGTGATGTATTTTTTTCTGTGTTGTTAGCAGTTTTTGGCAGTGATATATTAAGATCGCAGCCGGAATGCTTTAGGCCACAACGCTGACTGTCCTTACTCAGTTTTATTGATATGAGTTACAAGGCTCAGCTCTCACACCTATCCCAGAACAGTGAGGTTTACTTATAGGCTTCGCCCGCGTTCATGTGGTGCAAAGCTTTGTCTGTTGCACTTTATGATTTGGACTTTGTTTTGTGTTTGACGCAGGTGAGGTAGGATCTTCTACCGTCCCTTCCGGACATCCAGCCTTTGATCCTACCTGCCTGTCTTCTCGTTATGTTTTAGTTATGCCTTACATTCTGTTTATGCTGTTACAATAAACCTGGTATTTTCCACACGTCACATCTGCCTCCACCTTCCCTGCACTGTTTGTGACACTAAATGGCTGTACTCCTCTTCTCACGAGGGCCATTTAGCATTACAGTGACATTATAGAATACAGATCATTTAGAATATCTGAAAGGTTTTCTAAATTGTATACATGCTTGAAAGATTTGGATATTTCAAAAACATGTTTAGACACATGTTGATAAACTAAGTAATACCTAATCATTAAATAAACAGAATGGGAAGAGAAATCAGATACAAACTGGTTCTGCCAACTATGGTGTGGTTTCAGACCTCTGTGGTGTGGAATATGGTGTCAAAGATTTTAATATTCAATTCATATTCTGCTACACGTATTGCAACGAGAATGATGGCCACTTTAAAGTAACTAATGTAGAGGTACGCATTGCAATTCTGTTCATTTTAACAGCTGGTGTCTTAAAAATTCTAATAAATTATAATGGGAATTATTTTAATTTGAGTTGTAGTGGCCATAAACATATTTAAAACAGACAACATGGTGTATAAATAGGGAAGGCATAATAGGAGGGAAAGCACCTAGGGAGAGAGCAGCCAGGTGAGGCTGCAGACAGCAACCTCATCCTGACATTTATGTTATCAATCATATGCCCATGATACTGAATTGATGGCAGTTATACATGAATGGGATACAAAGCCAGACTCAACCAGAAATTCTCATAGAGAAAACATCAACTAAATCTGCTGTTGATAGCTGCTAAGTGCTCATGTATATCTCTGTATCTAAATGTGTGGCCTAGATGTTTCCACTAAATTACATTAAGTGAATGTAATGAACTGTTGCACCACCCAAAAATCATTGTTTTTATGATCATGATTCCATAAGTGAATTAAGCTAATCTGAAATACTGGTGAACAGTGATTGATGAAAAAAAAACAAGTAAGTCAGATCCACCTGCCTCAGCACTACATCACAGAAGCCTGCTTCCTGTCTTTTTAGGTTTGATGCCAGCAGTATGACTCAAAAATACAAGATGGATGATTTGTTTTTTATTATTAATCAGCTGAAAACCTAATGTGACCTGCTCAAAGATTATCTCCAATCATTGCTCTGCCATGTACTGAATTAGCACAAATGTGTAATTGTGTAAGCCTAACAGATTGCTGTGTTCCCCGTGTGTGTTGATACAAAATGAACAATGTCTTTTAATAACTAAAAGGGCAGAGCAAAAGGCTCTCCACTCTACAAAACACAAAATTGGAAATCGCAAAGCTGAGATGCGTTCCGAAAGGGAATGGCACCCCCAGCTGGCGAGACAGAGGTCAAGCGTGCTTAGAGCACCCAAAGACGCAGATTTGGGACGCCTCCCAAATCGAGTGGCGCTGGAGCGCACCTAAGCGTGCAGCACGCATGAAGAAGTGGAGTCAGGGCGTGTCCCAAACGGAGCCACGCAGCTGACTGGAGGGAAGCTCGGCGGCGTGCCGAGCCACGAAGCGGGGGGAAACCCTGAGTATGTCCCTGAACCGTAACAATACCTCGGAGCTTCCGCTCCTATGCGTCCGTCGGCTATAAACGCCCCGGGACATAACCGTCTACCGTTCTGGTGGAACCGTGAAGCCGGGGGCGAACTGTACAACGGTTTGTGCACGCGATGCACACACGAACTAGAGCAAGCTTAAATAGACCAAGTTCCAGGTGTGGGTTGTCACGTCGTTTAGCTGGTCGGATATATAAGCCGTCTTACTGATCACTCTGTAATGGCGGACGGCGGTGGACGCGACGGGCAGCTCGGCGGCGCACGGTAGGCCCCCTAACAGTACCCCCCCCTCGAGGGACCGCTCCTGAGGGCCCAAGAGCAGCAGCTCGGTTAAGAGAGCTCAATTGAAATTGATTTGATTTTTATATGTAATAACTTTCAACTTTCAACTTTAATATGGCATTTTGCCACAAATTACTTAGACTAACAGTCAAGATGGGCAAACCCTAAAACTGCAAATATATAAGCTTTTAATGCTACTAATAACAATTTATTTGACAGAAAGCACTCCTAAGACCCATGCTATTTGCTCATCACGGAAAACAAGATCAAATTATTAAAACGTTTAGATGTTTAATATAAAACTCAAACTAACACATATTTGGTTGTTCATGATTTTCTAATTAATTATGTCTTGTTAAGGCTCTTAAATAGAACCAGGAATTACAGAAAACTACTTAAAAGAGATCTATAGTGTGGCATCTTGTGAATCCCCAAGGTAAACTAGTGAGAATAGAATATAAAAATATCATGCATGTACAGTGTTCCCTCGATTATCGTGGGGGTTACGTTCCAGGACCACCCACGATAAACAGAAATGCATGCTCCGTCCGTAGCGGAGTCATATTCTACACATCGAGTAGACGCAACAGCTATTTACTGTAAATCTTAATATTTTATGATTCATAACATTTCTTTATTGTTAGAATTAATATTTTTTTATATATTTGAATACATTTTGTGATTTTTTTTCAATGTAAAAGTTCTGCAAAAACCCAGGAAACAGCAAAAATCCGCAATATATTTTTTCATTTAAATTTTTTAAAAACCTGCGATGCACCGAGGCCACGAAAAGTGAACCGCGAAGTGGCCAGGGAACACTGTATTGCTATTCTCTAGTTTTACAGTTCGCATAGACAGGAAATGGTCTTTAAAAACTGTCAGCAGTATTCAAGACAGAAAACAAGAATCTTTTAAGAATTATAACCAGAATGCTATGTAAAGCAGGTTTTCTGTCTAGAAGTTGTCTTATATAGCCATTGCTATTTTACTATAGAAAATTGCAAAGGATCAATTTGCAGTTACATAATATACACTAACTGATTAAAAATATGGAATCAAAAGATACTGCTGGGTGGGTGGATTGAAACATAATACATTTAAATTCAGGAGTTGACAAAATATGGGACATTTTGTTTCTTTGTGTTTGCCTTACGTTAGCTATTACTGTGGTTATTTAAGGCAGATATCACAGTATTTGTATTCTTGATTTACTGCTTTGTACCACATTTTATATTTGAAATATTGCCACACATTTCCAATAACATTATAGTCTGGCCACATGAAGGCTGTGCTAATCTTTTCGTCTCTTCTAATTGCTTATTGAAGTAGATAATTTATTTTCAGGACATTGTTGCTTAGCACACTGATCAAGAATTTAAAAGCAAACTTTGTGAAAACCAAAATTTGTGCCATTCTCAAAACCTGTAGACTTGTAAACAAGACAGCAATCTGGTTTTATTGTAGTGAATAAGCTATTAATTGTTTCCACATTGGTACTACACCGATGCTTATGAAATATATGAAAAATCTAATCCAGTCTAGCTCTCATATAGTACATTGATAGTGATGAGCATTCATCTGTTTAAAATAGTGACATCTCATGATGTTAGACTTTAATACTTTTAAGAAGTAGAAGGCCTTGTTTTGGATTTGTGCCTAGAAAGATGACTGGGTCAGGCACAAGTGTTCCCAATTCCTCCTTGTATTCAGTTCACAGACGCCAGCATGATTTCACTGAAAACAGCACAGTGCTCAGTAGTGACACACTGTCCTACATTGTTTTAGTGAGACAAATGTAAACTTCAGACACAAGTACAGTTTATGTTACAATTGCTACTTAATGGTATAAAACTTAGAATATTATGGTGTTATAATTATTCAAAACATTACAGACATTTTGGCAGTTGCCAAGTTAACCAGGACAGGAGAATAAAATAAACAAATGTGATTTAATTAATATATTAGATAAATAATTAGATTTTTATAAACAGTAAAATAATTTGAAAAGATTCTGGTGCTTGATATTAGATCTGCTTAACTGTTCTGCCAGTTTCCTGCAATTCAGATTCCACGCTTGATGTCCTTACAACCTCGTGCCCAAGGTTTCAGTGTTGGAAGCTGAAATTTTGGTGCATTTCCTTGGATTAACTGTGTAGTTTCCATGTATTTTTAGAAACTTTATATACTGCTCAAAATACTTAATTCAATAATTATATTCAAAATGAAATATCCCATAATGAAATATCCCCTAATTTTTGTGAGCAGTGTAGATAAAGTGACAACCCAGAGAGAGGTACAGTGGAGTGAAAAAGTGTTTGCCCCCTTCTTCATTTCCTGTTTTTCATCTGTGTTTGTCACACTTAAGTGTTTCGGAACATCAAACCAATTTAAAATGCAATTTTCATAATGAAGGTGTTTATTGTTAAGGGAGAAATAAAATCCAAACCTACATGGCCCTGTGTGAAAAAGTAATTGCCCCCTAAACCTAATAACTGGTTTGGCCACCCTTAGCAGCCACAACTGAAACCAAGCGTTTGCGATAACTTGCAATGAGTCTTTTACAGCATTCTGGAGAAATTTTGGTCCACTCATATTTGCTACATTAGAGGGTTTTTGTGCATGAACGACCTTTTTAAGGTCGTACCACAACATCTCAATAGGGTTCAGGTCAGGACTAAGACACTCCAAAGTCTTTATTTTGTTTTTCTTCAGCCATTCAGAGGTGGACTTGCTGGTGTGTTTTGAATCATTGTCCTGCTGCAAAGTCCAAGTTCGTTTCAGCTTGAGGTCAAAAAACAGATGGTCGGACATTCTCCTTCAGGATCTTTTGGTAGACAGCAGAATTCATAGTTCCTTTTCCTGGAAAGGTTCACCACTGTTCCATGTCATTGCCATTTGTGAATAATGGCTCTCACTGTGGTTTATAACCCTTTCCAGACTGATAGATCTAAATTACTTTCTTTCTCAATTGTTCCTAAATTTCTTTGGATATCGGCATGATGTGTAGCTTTTAAGGAACTTTTGGTGGACTTTACTTTGTCAGGCAGGTCCTATTTAAGTGATGCCTTGATTAAGAACAGGTGTGGCAATAATCAGGCCTGGGTGTGACTACAGACAATGTACTCAGGTGTGATAAACTACAGGTATAGTCTGTTTTAACAAAGGGGGGCAATCACTTTTTCACACAGGGCCATGTAGGTTTGGATTTTTTTTCCTCCCCTAATAATAAACACTTTCATTTACAAATTTCATTTTGTGTTAAGTTGTGTTGACTTTGACTACTATTTCAATTGGTTTGATGTTCCGAAACACTTAAGTGTGACAAACATGCAAAAAAAACAAACAGGGGATGAGGAAGGGGGCAAACACTTTTTCACACCACTGTATATACACAGGGGAAAATACGTATTTGATATACTGCCAACTTTGCAAGTTTTCATACCTACAAAGAATGGAGAGGTCTGTATTTATTATCATAGGTACACCCTGTGGCAGACAGAATCTAAAATAAAACAACCATTACGACCCCCGTTACATTCTGAAAACTGATTTTTATGATTATTTATGGTGTCAAAGCGGTTTATGAAAGCGATAGTCATTTTTGAAAGGTTTGCTAGTGCATAACTAATGAATAAAGCAGTCCAAAACGGCTAGCTTAGCGTTCAACAGCTGGAACACGCTTCATAATAACTAGGATAGCTATATACACACCTGGTTACAATTTAGAGCACGGTTTAGAAATAATATAGAGTAACATAAAAGCTCTTTATATGTATAGAATTACAGGCTGTTATGGATGTATTTACAGCGGTACCTGCTCAGTTACCTGTAATACTGCTTTTCTTTTTATTGTTGACAAGCAGTCCTCTTTTAGGTCCCGAGATCTTAGTTTCCCGGTCAATTATCGCGAGAACTTCTTTTACTTTACCGTAAAGAACACAGGAAAGCTCATAATGACAGTTCTTTATGGCGTTTCTTTTCGGTTGTTTATTTTCTTACATACACATACATACATATATTTACCGAACGGTCAATTTTACGTTACGTTTTCTTTTTCAGTACACATAACAGTCATTGCCCCAACACGTTTATGAAACTATAATAATTAACATTTACTACATAGAGCGCTCGCTGTTTATTAATATAGCAAGTGCGACATCTAGTGGATTTCATCTTCCATTAACTATACCGTTTTTTGGTTAGTTAATTACACTGGTTTACAAGGTTTTTGCTTCCTTGACGTTTTTTGGTGTTCTAAATAGAGTTTTTGATGCTGATCACAGAAATGACCTTGAAATTTTCATATCACGTACGCTTTTTAATTTTGTTTTACAAGCATTTTCTGAAATGTCGCGTCAATATCGCATTAGCTGTGACACATTTTGTTACATATGTGG
>JAVSBV010000086.1:1358828-1371292 GCA_033117975.1 Parotocinclus spilosoma | reverse complement strand
GTGGCAAGGAAAAACTCCCTAAAATTGTAGGAAGAAACCTTGGGAGGACCAAGACTCAACAGGGGACCCATCCTCCAAGGTGGCCTAGATGCTAACTAAATAAACACCAAAGTATATTAAACTACAGTATTAAATTAACAAATTGCACACCATTGTTGTACTGTATTCTCCTGATGATGAACTCATGAACATGAACATTAGCCAATGTGAGAGCCTTTAGTTGCTTAAATTGTCCTTCCTTTGTGACGTTGTGGACTATTACACACCTTGCCCATTGAGTGATCTTGTTGGTCGACTACTACTATGGAGGGTAACTATCTTGAATTTTCTCCATGTGCACTGTGTTTATTGTTGAGTTCAAACAGTTGAGATATGATTTTAAAACCTTTCCTAGCCCTTCCTCCAGCAACATTATATTCGAGGTCATAAGAAATATTATTTGTTTGTGGCATGATACACTCCCACAAACATTTTGGGAAGGTGAAGACTTTGATCTTTGCTCTGATTTTAAAATATATCAGGGTGCTCACTTATACTTGATTGTCATTCCTGACACCAGTTTCACATTTACATTAACTGCTAATCACTTTTGCAATATACCTTGTGGTTCAAAAATTATCTGCACAGAAATTTCAAAAATGTGTTGTTCGTCACAGGTAACTGAAAATAGATTTGACAATTTTTTTGCTAGGAAATTACTATTAAAGTTTAATTAGCATAATTAAAACATACATGTGCAGTTATGTAGTAATTAGTTTAAGCTTCAATAGTAGACGCAATCAGCTTCTACAATAGTAATTTGTTTGTATTGATTTACATAAGGTATGTAATATAATGATTTTCTAATGGTGTAATTATACCTGATGTATATATAATGCTTTTACAATTTTTTATATTTCTGGACCATTATTCATGGAGTGAATGCACATTGTCTAAAATGTACTTCTGATTTGATGTTAAGCTTGCAGAGGTCAAGCCAGGTCCTAATGATTTTCTTCACGAAGACCTCCTCCAGCACTGTAAAAGGGCTTGATTTGGTCTATGGTTTAGATGTAGCTGTCATCTCCACCCACCTCTCTATTCCTGCTTAATTACAGCCTGGAGTTCTCACTCTCTCTCTTTCTCTCTCTCTCTCTCCCAGCCTGGGTGGCAGAAAATCGTCTCCTCTCATCTGACTTTTACAGCAGGATGTGATGGCACATTCTGCCTCATGGTCCTCATTTCCATAAATATTCATCATTTACAGGCTTAGAAACCACCATTACAATGCTTTACCACAATGCACACTTGTCCCTTCGGTATAATATCAGAAAATCTCCTGGTGAGTCAAATATCTTTACTGGGATTTTAATGTCATGTTCTCTTTCTGGCCTACAGCTGGCATTAGCACACAACGAGGACTGGGCCCATTTTGCTCGTACACTAGTGGAGATCCGGGCCAACAGGACTGATGGAGAGGAGGAGTGCTCTTTGGAACTGGCATCATAGATACACAGCCATAGTGCAACAGATCAGCACTGTCCCATATCCACATTCAACTCAGTCACTCACTCTTAGTCTGCGCAGCTCAATATGTGCATGTTTTTCCTATAACCCTTTTAGTTCTCTTAAAAACATATAAATGTAATTCCACAAACCAAAAAAAAGGGTTCTTAGTGAAGCCCAGAGGGAATCCTTTGCACCTGCTGATGTTTACTGTTCTTGTGTTGTGGGTACGTGTGTATATTTTTGTATGTAACTACTGCATGACGTACATTAATGGAGTAAGAATCATAGTCACCTAATAACAGTAATTTATAATCTAATATAAACAATTAATGTGTGTAAGATATATTTTGTCAGTCATATTTTGTGTCATGTTTTAGTTCACATTTTGTTTAAACCCAGTGGTGATGGAAAACTCAAATGCTAACGCTGAGCTGTGTGAGCAGCTATTTCATTTTTTGTCATGCATTAATCAATAAAATAACAAATGCTTTCAGCTGTGACCATTTTTTATCTAAATTCAGTAAACATATTGTTGGAAAACATATTGCTTCAATATTTACAGTAAGGCACAGTCATTACACATATACTGTATGAATTTATCTGTACTTATAGGCAAGGTAGAATTATACATTAGGTAGGGTTGAAGTCCATTTGAAGACACCACACATTCACACCATGAAATAGCCAATCAAACTACTGCTATTATTTTGGGATGGAGAAAAAGCTAAAGTAAAAGTAAAAAGAAAAAACATGAAAGGCTTTACAGGGATTGAACCTGGAACCATCACAACTACTTGCCGTGCAGCAGACATACAATCTTGTGCAAAGGTTTGGGTACACCCAGTTAAATTATATGTTTTAAAGGTTTTTAAAATGAAAATAAGTTAATGCAACCTGTTACATGGAACACGTATTTGAGCTGGTAAGTATTGGTATATAACCATACACCATAAAAACATCAAAGTAATAAAAAAGTAATATAAATACTGTACTGAAACAGTACTTTTACTATTTTAACTATCAATTGGCAATCATTATTTTAAATCTGATGAACATTTTAGAAACTACATTGAACATATAATATAAGAATTATTCATGTTGTATCCATGTTTATTCACACTTTTAACTCAGACAGTCATGAATGTACTGCTGGGGCTCAAACTCAAGTATCTGCTGTAGTGGGCTAGTATATTAGCTCACTCAGTAGGTACAAGCACCCTAAACAGGTTTAAAGACCCAATGATACAATCTGCATCTTTACTCAGTCTAGTCAAATGTATTTTTAAATTAACTTTTAGGGCCCTATTTTACACCCTGTGCAAGATGCGTTATTATGTTAATTTATATTTTACACCCTGCCAACAGGCTATTGTCATGCCTTCTGCTTGCACTGCTTACATAGCAACCTAGACTGCGAATATCAAAACGCAAATGGGTGTGGTGGTCTTGAAATAAGGTGTGTTCAGGTACATTTCTAGAGTACTGCTACCTTGGCAACGCAAAAGACCATTGCGCCACTTAGTTAGTACATATGCAAACTTTTACCTTAATAACAAATAAATTACAAAATAAAATAACATTATTCTACATCATCACAAAATATAGGCCATTGTCATATTACATTTATTAATGTGTTTTATTATTGATTATACAACAGTTAGTTCCGACCGCCCAATCTGATTGGTTGAGAAGTGTTCTACCCGTGCTGATATAAGTGATAACAACACGGCTTTCTCACACTAAAGCTGTATCATTCCGCGGACGCGTTGTCTAGTAACGGCATATACACACAAACCTGCAAAAATGAATAAAATGGATGCTTTTATAATAACATTGGACAGACTCTGAAGAAGAGTGTGACTCCACACCTACATTTAATTCTAAACCTACCATTACCACGAAAAACGGTTAGGTCGACTGCAGTGGCGGCAGAGCAACGCTGGAACTGGCTCGAAATTAGCTAAATACACTTCGACAAACAAAGTGGGCCACAAAGTGCTTCACGGACTGGCTCTTACAAAATGACTTTAAGTATATGTATTTTTTTACGCTTAATGAAGTTAGCCTTTACAAACTATACGCTGTATTGTAGCCCTTGAGACAAGCCATGTAACTGTTGTTGTGGAACTACTTTTTGGCGGAAGGCTCCGTCCTCATTAAAGCATATTTATTATGAATTTCTTGATGTTGTTTGATTTATTTTCCTCATTTATTTTGTAGAAAAAAACTGTTGTATAAAAGCAATAGAACACTCGAGGTCGTGTGTTATCGCCTACGGCTCGTGCCTATGACCAAATCAGTCTCTTAAAGGGAATGGCAAATGAAACGTTGAAAATGAATTTTTCTAATGAGACTTTTTAGAGGCAATCCATTATGGTTATACACTATCAGTATACACTTTTATAGAGACTTTAATTATTCAATATGTAAAATATGAATAAAACCACATAAGAACATTTCTTATTATACAGCCATATATTTAAAACATTCAATACTGGATTTTAACAAATACACATGAAATGAGCATGTTAGACAGTGGAACTGGCTCTCACATACACTACACATATGGCGGATAAAGAAAATATGAGTATTCCTTTATTGATAGAAAAATAGCAAAATATTGATATGTAACAAAAATCCTTAAAAAGGTATATATAAATAATTGTAAACTATCTGCTTACACATTCCAATATTGGCAATTCACTAAAATGACAACTGTAGTTGAAAAAATATTGTTTTGTTTGTGTGTGTGTGTGTGTGTGTGTTTGTGTGTGTGTGTGTGTGTCTGTGAAGTGTGTGATTGTTTCAGTGTCAGGACGATCTAATGTGCAGTACTGCCACCCACAGGTGACTGATTAGCCTCAAGGGTGGTCTGAGGGAGGGGGGTGTCAGTAACTAGAAATCTGAATAAATGCAATCCCAATTTACATTGGATGCCAACAAATGTGGCTATGGTTAACCTGTAGGTACCAATGTGGTTACATTGGGCGCCAGCAGGCTGATTTGAGACGTAGGAGGTGGATCTGAGCCAGGCTTGCTGTGGTGAGAAGATGAAGGGAAAGAAGGAGGGGGAAGGGAGGAAGGAAGGAAGAGGAAGAAGACAAATTCCATATAATACTGTGTTCCTTCATGAAGAATAAAAAGCTCTACTGAATAGTAAAATTATAAAAAAATGTTGCCTTTTAGTCAAAAACTGAAAAATGTCCAATGGTTTTCTGACTTTCTTTGTAGATTCTCCTTGAAGATGGTCTATTTTAGGAATGGAAATTACTATATGGAATAAAATGACGAGCCCATTAAGTTTGAAAATATGTGCTTTTAGAGATGCTACATTTTGCATTACAAAAAAACAGAAAGACAACATTGAAAACATTGATTAATCATTCACAACAAAATGGGAAAAGTCATGTGAGCTTGTGAACTAACGACTTCAGATGTAAGTTGCTCTAATCAATAGAACAAAAGAAAGTATGGGTTACAGTGTTGAGTGTGTTCTGTTTTGTAGAGATATTGTAATCAATAAAAATCTCTGCAGTGATACAGTAATCAGTAGAAATCCAGATCATTTAACACAGGGACCATAACTTGTTGTCCATTAAAGGGTCCATAAACTTTGTCACTAGGCAATTACTTTATGCATTTATTCATTCTTGCATACACTTGCTGTGCTGTGATTTTCATTAAATAGAGTATCCAAAAGGGACCAACACTTTGGAAAGTATAAGAACCACTGCTTTGATGTTTTTACAGATTTTTTTTCCTCAAAATTGTAAATAAACTCTATAGTTGAACAGTGTGAATCAACATAACAAGGATGCAGTAATCCTGTACAAATATTAACATTACAGATAAAATAGTACTAATACAAAAATATTTTTAAATCTCAAATATATGATTGAATTTTGAGGAAAACTGAATTGATAGAATTTCACAATAAAAAGTGTGAAGTGTCTGGCATGAATATTGGCCTGCATCAAACATTTGCATATGCATGCTACTATATTAATAAGAAGATTGCACAGGCAATAGGTTCTTCTTTGTAAGTAAAACCTAAATTTATAGGTCAAATCCATAATGTCCAATAACATTTTACAAAATTGGAACAGCTTCCACTCAATGCCAATTGCTCCAGACTGAAGGCAGAGGTCCACTTCCAGAAATGTCATCTACAGCCTCTCAGCGCTGACCATTGCTAAAGTATCAGTCACTGTCCATAAGCGAAAAATAGCCACAATAAAAAGCTTTCAGATGAAACTCTTGCTTTATAAAGGAAACACGCTCTTCTAGGAACGAGTCATAATGAAGCCATAATGAGGCACCTGTGAAAGTGTAAGTCTTTTTTGTGGGACTGGCCTTTTCTAAAGAGCTATCAATCAGCTCGAGCTTTCATGACATTTCTCTGGCAGTTTTCTATATAGCCATACTGTGTGTCCTACTGCCTATGCCCTATTTGCTTTTTCCCCCAACCAACTAAGATTAATAGCATGTAGAGTCTGGAAAGCGGCCTATTAGGAGGCTATCGTCAAACCAGGTGAGAGAGAAGAAGGTAAGAGAGAGAGAGAGAGAAATTTAGATCTAGCAGTCCATTAAAAGTCCATATAGCACCATCTCGGCACCTGCTTATAGGTCGTCAACATGACACTGGCCTCAGGCAAGCAGTAGAACGCTCATACTGAAGAGAGAAAAAAATCAATTATATTTCATTAAAGGATCAACAAACGGACGCTCCACAAGTCACCTCAATCAGCCAGGTCATACTTAGCTTGGCCTTATTCAGAGTGCACATATAAAATCCTTATAAAGAGTTTGAGTGCCCCTCACAAATGACAAAGTGCCTTTACACAATTAAGGTGGAACTGAACAATAGAAGGTCAGGTCATAAAATGGTTTATGAATTGTAAGGCATTATGGTCATGTTTGGCATCACTGGAATATAGGCATCCATCAGTTGACCCATACAGTCACTTTTCAGAGAGCTAAAGGACCATACTTTATGCACAAGTTCCTCCAGGAACACTGAATGCATCCATTGTACCAAGTCTACCAGGTCTGCACAGAGACCCTGATTTAATTACAACAGGTTTAAAGCATTAAACTCATAACCTAGCCTACCTGAAATCTGGTTTGATTGTCAAATGGTCCTTCTCTACATCACTACTACCATTATATTAGCAGGAATAAAAAAGTATTTATGTATTAATGGCTGCATGGACTACTACAATGACCAGGAAAAAATACTATTTTGTGTGTAAATATATTCGAAAGACCATCAAACCCTGTTTCTTTTCTGGGGCAAAGCTTCACACAGACAATAAAACTGGATGAATTTATAGTTTTACCACACATTAAGTCTAGAATTAGGTGGGTAAACAATATTTTTATGTCATAGTTTTCCACAGCTATAATGTTATTGATGTTTATCACTCTCCAAACCTTAGATAACATATTTAATTAAGTTAAAAATCACAGTAAAAATCACAAAAAATAATTTTCTTTAAGTCAACTCTTGATTAAACGTTATGGCATGTTCAACCATCCTAACCTAGCAAGAGCATACCATGCACAGTAATGAGAGTGACCCAAAGCTTCCATCAGCTGAGGCCTCTGTGCCTTGAGACCACTGTGTCCACTTTAGGAATGAATACTCTCAATCATAAATAGTGCTCGACCACATTCATCAGGATTTTCTTTAATAATGAAGTTAGCCATTCCACCCTGGTTAACCAAACTGTCTCTCTCCTCAGATGCTAACAGAAATGCAGGACAACCATGGCAGGTAAGTGAAAAGTAAGCGGTCAAAATGTCAGCTTTTTGTAATAATTAACACAATTTACACTAGTCAATAGGCTAAAATAACTTTTTGTTGATCTTAATGAGGTTGAATCCAGTAATGCATATAAAAGCAGCAAAACAGGTCACATGGAGCGGTACAGTGATGAGGATCCAGAGTTCTGCCACACAAATAATGGATACAAACTAAGCATGTAATTCAATTTCCTGACCCAACTGTAAATCACTAATTGCCAGGGACTTTGCTGCTGAGAAATGGTGAGATGACCAATAGTTGCTTTATGGCTATACCTAATCATAGCATGTGTTTTACCCGTCCAACAGCACTGACGGAAATAAAACGCTAATGGCAGGCAGGAATGTGTAACTTTATATATGCATCACTTTTCCATGTCACACCACTCTCAGGGCCAACGTAGAGAACAGTAAATCAGACATATGCATCAGCCTAGAGGGATTAGAATTAAACATTAATTCTCCTTTAGTGCCACTCCAAACCATACTGGCTTGGCATGGGCTGTTGCATTTTGAATTGTTTTCTTTTAAATATACCACCAAAATAAAACTGAAAAAAGAGCCAAGATGTAGATCATATTTTAGATACAATGAAGAACTAGAGATTTTGGTTATTGTGACTTAATCTCGCCAGCATTGTAAAATCTGTTTATTGCTCTTGCAATACTGCTGCTAAGGGACCTTTTTAAACCATCACAACCTAGAAGCTTGGAGCTGCCAGTGCCTATATATTAGCAGTGGAAAATATCCTGACCCTTGGCAGGCGCATTATGCTCAGAAATTCAGCTTAAATCACTGAGCACTCTAATTAGGGCCAACCACAGAGGAGTCAGTGGTGGAAGGCGGCTAGCACAGAGTAAGAGCATGTTGGAGGCTCCAATGCTCCTGCCAGGCTCCAATGCTCTACTTCACTGTCAGGGAAGTTAGGGGAACAGAAGGGGATGTATCTCAGGAAGCAGAGAAAGAGGTTAATGAGGGAGCAGACACAGTGAGACTTTAACTCTCAGATTTACAAGCTTTTTTAAAACAGTTCTCAAAGGCATTTAATATCAGACATAAAATTACTTGGCAAATTTTGTAATGTGGAGTATTCCCCATCTAGTAACCATTGCTAGCAAGAATTGTATTGTGGTTTTGTGAGGCTAATTTGTTTTCAGGATAATTATCGTGTATGTGTACTAACAAATGGTGATGTGGGTACCAGTATAAGTGTGACTGTGATATGTTTTTTCAGTCAGTGTATCTTAGATATACAGTTAGCTTCTTTCAACCTAAATTATGTATGGTGCATGGGCAAATACCATAAGATATAGTTTTGATGCATTTTTATGTACTAAAAACCTTCTTTACTCAAAACTTCCCTGTAGGAGCCGCATGGTGATACAGTGGTTGAAAGTGTCACTTCACAGCTTCAAACATCCTTGCTTCCATTCTTTGCCTGCACTGCTCCTGTGTGAGGTTTGGATGTTCACCCCATGTCTGTGTGGGCTTCCTCTGGGTACTCTGGTTACCTTCCACATTCCAATGACAAACATTAGGTCAAATGGTATTTCAGAAAGTGTTAAATAATTGAAGAAACAGTCTGTGCAAGGGAATTTTGCAAGGGAACTACTTTGTTTTTATCTAAGACTGGTTTCTTCCATAAATATGTATTAATATATGAGTATAATTATTGAACTCAGAATTCAACAGCTGTCCTTTTGCTTCTATTGTTGGTTTTCCATTCAGATTTTCAGTATGACAAATCAAAATTACGAATTGATTCATATATATATATATGAATTCTGTGACAAAATAATATGATATCTTCAGAGAATATACTGTGTGTCTTCTATTGTTACACATGAAAATAGTAACTGCATGATAGAGACTAAAGACAAAACAACACAGGCTTAAGCAAGCAAAGCTATATATTGTAAACACTTCAGGTTCTCCTTGTCCATGGATTTGGCAGGTGTCTAGCACAGGAAGTTGAGGAGTATAAAAGTCTATGTGCTCAACCCACACTTTAGGTCCAGCACTGAGTACTTTTAAGACAGGCTTCATTAAACAGCAGGCTTAATCTGCCCCTCCTGCACAAGTAGTGACGGTAGAATTATCTCCTTCTGCAAGTCTGTCTGTCTACATTCAGGGCGTCTTGTCTCCTAAAACATAATTGTCAGTGTTTCTGAAGTCTGGGCCTGGCTCCTCTGCTTTGACAGGCCTCAGCATGCTGCAGGAAAGTGTGATACTACCACAGCCTAACCATTAACAGGGAGCCAACAACATCTGGATTCACTGGCATTCTGTGTATGTGATAACTTGACAACAGCGAAATGCAACTTGCAGCTGAGTAGAAGGGGGAGTTTTTTATAAACTTGATTTTGCCTGCATGTATATATTCCTTGCAGAGTATATCTACAGTGTAACTCTTCATCTGGAGCTGAAGGAATTGGTGATTGAGGAGGCTTCACCAGCATAAGAGAGGTGAAGCAATTAGACTGACAAAGGTGGCTCTGTGCCTGAGCTGGGCCATGAGGAGCCGGGCCGTCTGGGACAAGCAGGCTGCAGTGTGTCTCCTTCACTCAATGCACAATGTGCATAGAGCTCAGGAGAGATGCACACTGAGCTCAGGGAAAAAATTCTTACACACATACACACACACACACACACACACACACACACACACACCAGTTTGCCCCCAATTCTTTCCTTTCCCACGGCAGGCTGACAGGTGAGCCCTGGAGACAGCTACCTGGTCACTGTGACACCTGTCCACCAGCATCACACAAATAAACACACTATCCTCTCTGAGCTGCTGGGATTTGATTCACTATGGATCGTTGTCTGTATCTGACGTTATTATTTCATTAATTAACTAATGGATTATTTCAAATTTTAAGTTTCAACGATAAAAAAATTAAAAGTGTGTCAATACATTACATACAATACGACAACTGTTACCCTAATAAAAGTGAGGCAGTGTTTAATTAAGTTGGAAAAGCTAAGTGTGCATAAACACATTTACATCACTTTGCTTCATCATTTAAAAGTTGAATAAAACTACAAACTAAAAACATTAGACTACACTAAGAACATTCTCAGGTTGGTTTCATCTTTAGACTTTTATAATTAACTTACTTTCCTTATCTTTATTTATACAGGTCAAAATACCTAGGGGCTAATACCCGACCAAATACAATTCTGAAGACTATTCTTAGAAGTACTGTAAAAATACAAAAGGTTTTCCACCAGCTGAGCTGCAGCTCATCCTAGGAACTAGCCTGCCTTGCATAACTGTTGGTTATGTGCTATTCCGCTTTAGATAATGATTAAGATACACCATAAACAACTTTAAACAGCTGTAATTTCATTAATATAACTTTTTGGTGATACAAACACCTAACAGGCAGTGAGTGTAAACTCAGTAGCAATAGGTAATATGATATCACTTTATTTGCTATTTAGTTAGTTATGACCTGTATGCCCTACTGGCCATTGCATTATTGAATAGTTTCTCTGTATTATTAAAAGATAGCATAATTTTGTGGAGTTTTATTTCGGGTTATGTTTTGAATTGCCAGGCAAGAACTTGTTTATCCACACCAACAGGATTTTCCAGCCAGTCAATTAATACTTCACGGTCTATAGTGTCAAATGACGCAATCAGGTTCAGCAGTACCAAAACAGAAACAGAACCACAGTCTGAGGCAAGCAGTAGTCATTAATCACTTTAGCGCTGATTCTGCACTGTGAAGTTTTCTGAAACCAGAATGGAATGTGTCAGGCTTGTTATTTTCACTTAAAAAAGAGCTCTCGAGCAATGCCTTTCTCTAATATCTTTTACTGCAAATTTTGCCTCTTTTACTGTGTTTTGAGACTGGTTAGAGATTTAAATGTGAGTGTTGATTAAGCATGTGTTAGGAAAATGTTGAAATTGTTGCTCCTGCTAATTGCTAATAATTATTCAGATACTGTGGTTAAGGCACAATTGTGGCACTTTCATACCCTATGAAAATACTTGCTAAGTATAAAATTTGCACAGTTGATAGAAGTTGCGAAAACTCCTGTGGTCTTATATCTGCTTCACAGTTCAACGTTTTGCGCATTCAAAGTTGCTCTTATGCATAAATTGTAACAGTTGGTTATTTGAGTTAGTGTTGTCTTTCTATTAGGTCAGATCAGTCTGGCCATTCTCCTCAGACCTCTGGAATCAACAAAACATTGTTGCCTAGTCCCGCTCGCTAGATATTTTCTTTTTTTCTGAACATTCTCTGTAAACCCTTGAAATCACTGTTTGTGAAAGTCACAGTAGATTTGTTTCTGAAATACTCAGAGCAGCATGCCTAGCTCCAACAACTTTGCCACATTTAAATTCCACATTCTGATGCTGGACAGTCTGAACTTCAGCATAATATCAATAGTGAGACACATGTAAATCTCTGTCTCTCTCATCTCTGTTCATCATCTACATCAGGCTTTAATACATGTGAGACTGATGGATGGGATATGAACAAACTCCATCGCAGCATTTCAACCACGTTGTTTCCACCAAAACACTGGGTCTGCATAGCCGCCCACTCTCCAAGTCTCAGGAATTCAGTGGCTTTTTAATGGCTCAGTTGGGCACAGAGCTGTTGTTAGAGTACTGCTGCTTTCAGAAGGATACACTCTTGTATTGCCTGTGCTGACTGACCCAGCAAGCTCAAATGTGAATTCGTGATAAGTGTAATTATTAAAAAGCCATTTTGATGTCCAGAGAGGGCTTTACATAATGATTAAGTGTGTGATAAATAGAGTAGATGTAAGGAAGGGTGATGATAGAGAGCTGAGAATTATCTTCTTGGACTTATACAGCAGAGTAGCAAACATTTTCAGTGGCAGTTTTGAATAAACTGTGTTTGTAACTGTATTTTATCGGGTGCTCTATACTCTGTCTCTAACATATTTTTCACTTATTTTTTCATTTTTCATTTCGATTTTCATTCACTTCTTAAAATTGTCCTCAAGTATCATGTAAACATTTAACAACAATGCATGTAGGAAGCGAACTTGTTACAATAGCGGATGGTGGTTTTAATTTTGGACCCAAGTATAGGGATAGGTGTAACCCATGACGTATAATAAGAATGGGGAAATAATGAGAAACAACCAAAAGGGGGTATAAGGGCGGAGCTTAGAGATTCCTAACA
>JAVSBV010000086.1:1333567-1343698 GCA_033117975.1 Parotocinclus spilosoma | reverse complement strand
GAACTATGAATTCTGCTGTCTACCAAAAGATCCTGAAGGAGAATGTCCGACCATCTGTTCGTGACCTCAAGCTGAAAGGAACTTGAGCTCTGCAGCAGGACAATGATCCAAAACACACCAGCAAGTCCACCTCTGAATGGCTGAAGAAAAACAAAATAAAAACCTTGGAGTGGCCTAGTCAAAGTCCCAACCTGAATCCTATTAAGATGCTGTGTTATGACCTTAAAAAGGCTGTTCATGCTTAAAAACCCTCTAATGTAACTGAATAGAACAATTCTGCAAAGATGAATGGGCCAAAATTCCTCCAGAATGCTGTAAAAGACTTGCAAACGCTTGGTTGCAGTTGTGGCTGCTAAGAGTGGCCCAACCAGTTATTTCACACAGGGCCATGTAGTTTTTGATTTTTTTTGTCCCTTAATAAAAAAACACCTTCATTTACAAATTGCATTTTGTGTTTACTTGTGTTGTATTTGCCTACTATTTAAATTGGTTTGATGTTCTGAAACACTTAAGTGTAATAAACATGCAAAAAAACAGGAAATGAGGAAGGGACTTTTTCACACCACTGTATATATATATATACTATAGCGTCTTCTGAATTTGTATGTGTAGATTCGTATTCTAGAACATTTTGCATTCTTACTTCCCTTTATTTGTGTCTATTTCTATACAGTTATATGGTTGGAATAAAGGTTGAGGTGGTGGTTATGCTGTGGCAGGCTTTAAACCATATGGAAATAATGAGCCATGGGTGAGTTAGTCAGACATGGAAGCATGCACGCTCAGGTCCCAGTGCTGCATAATTGCAGCCATCAGCCTCTGTGATAACAGCACGTTGTATGCAGCCCCAGTCCCCGTGGCCCATTGCTGGTCTGATAGCATCTTAGACAGGGTGTGTGCTTAAAAGAGTGAGTCCATGATGGAAACCTATAAGTGGCCAGACTGGGAGAGCTGTATTAAAGGTTGAGCAATGTACAGGACCTTTAAAGAAACTTCTTAAGAGATATATGATTTTATTCTAAAACACTAGTTTACATTCTTCCTCATCAATATATGTGTTAATATATGTCTGAATACCTAGAAAGACCATTAGGCTATAGAAGCTCAAGTTTATATAGAAACAAACTTCATGTCCATTTAGCTTCAGTAGCTTTAAAATGTCCATACAAGTTTTTCATCAACTTCCATAAATGCCCTTCATATCAAAACATTTCTGCCATGTTTGCTATGTGTGCACAAGTTTCCTCTGCTATAACGCATTAGCCAAGTAACTCAAGAATATAGCATTGTCAATCACATATAAAACAAATGCAGAGAAATAATTCTTACATTTTGCATTTTTATTACATAGTTGCATCACATTTTTGTATGTAACCTAGTGTCACGAGTCTCGTGTCTACCTGGGGCCTTAGATCCTGAGCATTCCCCATTTATGACACCCCATTCCCACATTTTTTATACAGTCCTGCCTAGCTTGTGCACACACAAATACAGAAAGAAATATACATGCATCTGTAAGAGACACAAATAGAGCAAAAAAAAAAAAAAAGCAATCGGATATTATGGATATATTATGGGGTTTTTTTTAGGTATAGTGGTCTGCATGATATTAAGCAGAGAAGTGGAACCTCCTGTATTATAGAAATGGTAATTGGTTTCTGTGATTAGTGTGAAATTCTAAAATTTTTGTGTAAGCATGCACACAAAATAAAAAGTTATGAAGGCTACATGCTGGAATTCAAGAGTGACAGTCACGAGTCAACTCCACATGTATTTATTTAGCGCTTAGTGACGTGAGCTAGTTAAAGAGCCACCAAGAAATGGCTGGAATTTCTAAGAACTGCGGCACAGGGACCACTTTCATTAAGTCGTTTATGAGAAATGATATGTATAAGGTGGAAAATATAGCATGAGGTAAGATATTCAATAGCCTGCATGAAAACAGCATATATTACTGTTGCACAACATATCCATTTTACAACATAGTCACGACCATTCCTAAAAAAATAATAATAATTAAATTATACATGTACAGGAATGAAATATTTTTTTCTTTCCAATTTAAATGGATGTAAGATAGCGTCGCTTCCGTCAAGGACATGCGTATTTCCTGTATATTTGGGTTTGACAGTATACTAAACCATTATTTTCTCTCACTAGATGGCGCTGTGTGCTTTGTAGACATGGAGATGTAGAATTCCAGACACAAAATCAAACTGCAAATCCAAAGCTATCCTCAGAGATGGTACAATCGTCACATGGAGGTGTTCAGAGGCAGTTAAAACTACTCAGAGTCATGGGTGGAATACAGAGCAGACATGGGTGGAACAGCAAAATAATGTAAGGAAAATATTTAGGCTGAAATTCCCATTCATCTTTCACAGCACCACAATTAAAGGCGTGTGCGTAGCAACTGTGTTGAGCAGACATTGTCTTTAATTTCTTTCTAATCGCTTTGGAAGTGTGTGTTTACAAACATATATCAGAACCCTGAGGTTTATAAGGCGCATACTGTGGAGAAAATGACAGACTCCATGGAGCGTTTATAGACTACACACACACACATTCTCCCAAACACTCACACATACTCCCAAACGCAAACTTACTCCTCTACATGGTACATCTTCAACAAACACATGTTTAAATGCACTCTTAAGAATCTTTGAAGCGAGTCTTCATCCTTAAATAACATGGTTGCCTGGTTATCTCTGTGCAGACGCCTGCACAGATAGACACAAACAAGGAAATAATCAAAGAGAGCAGAGACTTACTGCCATCAAACACTCCTCCACAAACAGCATGTGAGGTCTGATAGTGATCATGATGATCCTCAAGTGCAGGGCAGGGATGCTCATACCAAACTGTGTCTCCAGTAGAGGTGACAAAACACACACTGTTTAAGTAGTACCAGCAGCAATATACACTGATCAGTGAAAACATTAAAAACAGCTCCTTGGTTCATTCATTCTTCATTCTATTACTTTTTCATTAGTTATACTATTACAAACTGTAATCCATGTTTACTCTGCATAATTTGTTAGGCCCAATTCCTCCTGTTCTTTCATGGTCAGGACCCTTACAGGACCACTGCTGAAAGAAGAGGTTTTTTGGGTGGTAGATCATTCTCAGCACTGCAGTGACACTGATGTTGTGCTGATGTGTCAGTGTGTGCTAAGCTGGTATGAGTGGATCAGCACAGCATCGTTACTGTAGTTTTTAGTTATGGTCATTGCTGAACTGAGAATACCACATCCAAAATACACACCAACCAAAAACACAAAATGAACATTGTCCACTGATGAAGGATGACTAGCATTAACTGTGCAGCAAAATATGAGCTACTGTCTCTGGCTTTAGGTCTTCAAGGTGGGCCAACAAAATGGGCTTGTCTAAAATAGGTGTAAAAAGAACACTGAGTAGATACAGTATTTAAAAAGTCCAGTAGAACTGCTGTATCTGATTCAATCGAAACAAATTCTTACAAATAATTCACTCTCCAAAAATACAGACTTTGTGGTGGTCCTGGGGGGCTAACAAAGTAGCAGAACAACAGATGGAACACAATATTTAATTATATAACTCTAACTCAAAGTTCTTCTATTGGGTAAGAGGAACTGATGAAATGGACAATTAATGTAGAAACAAGCAGGTGGTTTTAATGTCATGGTTGATTGGTTTATAAGTTATAGAGCGTGTTTTACCTGAATATATAAAATGAATAGTGTTTTCTAATCCAGAAGAGGGCACAAGCATTTAGCCATGCTAACTTCCAGTAGAGAAACAGACTTCTATAGATTTAGCATATTCAAAGAGCTGCTTAAAATGCACCATCTATTGTTCATTAGGTCTGAGGGACCAATCCAGTATTTTAATGCTAATAGTACTGTTTAATATTATTACCTATAAATACTTAATAAAGCATACGAAGGTACAACCATAAGGAGAAAGCAGGCATGAGTGTGGAGTTTAAAGAAGTCAGTTGAAAACATCTAAATGCAGCCTACATATATTTTAACAAAAAGAAAAATGTGTGTGGTGTACAGAAAAAAATATCTCAAAATGAGTAGGACAAGATGCCAGAACGGGAGCTGGGCTGCAGTTTACTGAGGTACAGCCACCACCACATGGGACTGTGTAACAGCCATGACTCAGAGCCTCACTGTTTACAGTTTTAGTCACTTAAAACCTTAACTTATTGCAACTGTGACTGTTTCACAAACATGGTTTTTATTTCTCATTGGAGTGTCTGAGCCTCGGAAAGCCAGTGCTAAAACCACCTCACTATTTATTGTTACTTTAATTGTCCTTGGATTCAAATAAAACTTTTGTTTGGAATAGTTCAATTAAAGAACCACCAGTGTTTGGATTATTTTAATTCCAGCTGTAATTGATTTCACATTCAGAATGCCTCAGATTAAACTAAAATGCTTAAAAAATCCATCCAAGATCAGCTAGATCTCCTCAGCACCATATAGGTTAAAAACCTATTTGGAGCAGTATTGCTGGATGAAAGCTGCTGGCAATAACTAGTTTAGGGATTGAGCCAGATTTCTGTAATAGTGTGCTATGCCACAGTCTTTTATGCCAATATAACCATCACACACAAGTAAATGCAGTCAGCCTGAACTGCACAATAAAAAGAAAATATTTCATGAGCTTTTACTGAAACTATAATGATTCAAATCCATGTTTAAAGAAATGTTGAAAAAACTTTTATATAAAATAGTTAAAGATAATCTCTTCTTTATTATTTTGCAAGTATGAAGCAGTATGTACTATGGCGTTTAATTTAATAATCACAGTCTCAAGTACTTGAAATCCATGAAAAAACACTTTCACAATTACTTGCACTGAGATGTGCACCTTAATTTTCTTTACATGTTATAGAAAAATCTAATAATAAAAACATTGAAACAAAGATTATAGCAAATTCTCATAAAGCACAAGTTTTTGCAAGAAATACATTTTATAACAACAAGTGAAATGAGATAATTGTGATCATTTTGATAAACCAAGCACCTTGATGAAAGTCCTGAGGCACTAGAAACAACTGTAGTCAAACATGTCATGTTCTGTAGACAAAATTAATTTGGTCTTGGCTACAAACAGAATATCAGTGTGTTTCTCACGGTTTGTTCCTGAAACGCATCTGGACCAAATTAGGTGTAAAATAAAAAGCTCATTCAGATATTATGAGTGTAGATGCAAACTTGGCACAGTTTATTCTCACTCTCCCACTGCCTTTTTCAGGTCTAGACATTATATTGCAAAATGGTGCATATGCAGCAAATACAAAAGACCTCAGGAGAACCAATGATACAATTCTTAATGGCAGAGAAAATATCTACCTGTTTGGAGGAATCACTGGGCTGTATGTGGGTTACGTCACATAATGAGAAACAAATGCTGGCATTGGAATACATCTCCAGTGTTTCATTATTGAATAACTATGTCAATATGTCTCACTGCACGAAGGGAAATTGTACCCACAACACAGCTCTCTCTGTCAGTCCCTGCATTTCTAAGCCAGGCACCAAGAACATGGACTCCTGCCATCCAGGCCAATGCAAACGCCATCTATGTAATGATGACTGGGCTTGAATAGTGAACTGACCTAATATTCTTACCAGTTATGTTTTGTGAGAATGAGAGCCAGAAACCAAAAAGTGGGAGAAAATATGAGATAGGGAGAAACGAGATCCAGAGAGAGAGAAAAAGCAAGAGAGAGAGAGAGAGAGTGAAAGAAGGAGAAAAAAGTGAGGAGAGATTGGCAGCACCAGCAGTAACTGAAGTGTTCTTTTCTTTGCCAAAATGAAGCTGAACAAACTCCAAACCTCAGTTAAAGGGGATGTACTGATGAATAGTGGTCTGGCCAGACACTTGTTTCATATCCTCTGAAACACATGAGAACAGTCAGAGACTGTATTGTCCATTTCAATGTGTTTTAAGAAAACATACTGTGCTGCCACAACGCAGATCTAAATGATACATTGAACAAAGTGCATATCAAACTAAATCAAAATTCAATATAATACAGAATCACCCAGTGTTTCTGAAACATTACACCAAGTTTAATCACAGCATGGCTACTGTTAAATTAAGCCTACAGAACTGAACAACCTAATAACCACTATAGTCAAAAGTATGCAAACCTAATGTGTTCTTTTCATTTTATTTTAGATAAATGTAACCAAACATAACACACTGTATCTTGCTAAAAAAAATACTTACCTTGAAACACAAAAAAATAGTTCACCTGTCTGCAATATTACATTACTGAACATGTACTTATTAGTAATGTTTGTCTAGAAACTACATTGTGTTTTTGTTGCTATGACTTTAGAAACATAGTTTAATTCAAACATTCAAACATTAATTCATCGTCATTTTATAACCAGCAGAGTTCAGCCCAGGAACTGCTTGTATTCAAAAAGTTTTGCCTTAAAAATAAGAATACAGAGCCTCTGGTTTGTTCGGGAAGTATGCTGTCTACTTAGCAAATATTGCTAAACTTTCATATTCTTTAATGTTCTTACCGTGGAATGTTATATCTTTTAGACAGCCAGACACAATTAATCCAGATCCACGTATGGCCTTGTTCAGTGAATAGTACTTCTAATGCAAATTGCCTAATTTGATCTTACTATGTATGCTATTCTTTCAGAATCTTGTTTTTTACTTTGCTATGATACAGGTAAACCCAATTTTTCCAAGAATCTTTAAACATACTACAGTGGTACCATGGAACTCGACCACAATCCATTCTGAAAGGCAGTTCAAGTGCCCATCAGTTTAAGTACAGATTTAATAGTATGGTATAATAACATAATAGTATGGCATATATAAAATATGGGTTCGTTTCAGATATGTTTAATTGAAAAATAACAATTAATCATTACAATATTATTAATTTAAACAAACTTTAATTAAAATGAACTTTATGTTTTTTAAGGAGAACAGGTGACTTTAGTAAATGGTAGTGAGAAGAAGTGAAAGGAGGCGGGGTAATATTTTTAGGAAGGGAAGTCTTCTTCCATTATGACTGAATGCAATCTGTCTTCAGGAGTTTTTTTAGATATATATATTGCATTTACAACACTAGGACAGTGTTTACCATTTGAAAAGAGTTATGCTTTTCACTTTTCACTAATCGTAGCATCTCATACAGGTATATGATGTCTTTTGTTTTAGAATTATGATCAAGTGCCCAACAAGTGGTCGAGCAGCAAACTAAAATTCTCTTGAAAATATTGGTAGAGGATCGAAAATGTATGTGTAAACTATTCAGTGTTAAAAAAAATTCTGTTACAAAGACATTTTGTTCATTCATTCATTTAATCATTCATATTTGCACTTTCACGCACGCTTAATCCAATTCGGGGTTACTGGAAACTGGGGCCTAACATGGAGCATGGAGGGCAAAGCAGGAACCAACTAGTGTTTCTGCTAGTAGTATTTCTCCATAGGGACCGCCACGGCAAAGACAAAAAGTAAACAATTCATCCAACTACCGGTAATCATCTGATTTTGTGACTCATCTGGGAAGCTCTATTTGTACCCCACTCCTGTGCATTCTTTACAGCATACAGCTGCTAAATGGTACAAATAGGCTATATTATGTTGTCACTTTGTAGACACTCTTACAAAGATATAATATTGTTAATTTACTTAGGTATTTAAAAAAAAGAAAACACACAAGTTAGACAAACAGAACAAGCATTTAGTTGGTGGAAAAGATTATGCATATCTCTTCTTGACCTCTTCTGGCCAAAGCTTACCTCTTGTCCTGAGCCTATCTATACATTTTGTGGCTGATTAATGTGACTAACACTTATGCATATACTTTTTCGTGGCTTGGACAACATGCTGATACTTCTCTCACAGAAACTCGTATCTCTTGGAAAACCTGCTAAGTTATTGTACATTCCAGTAGGGCGGGGGTATCTGAATTTTAAAGAGAAAGGCCATTGCTAAGTTGTAGATTAATTCATATTATTTTGAGTGTTTGTTCAATCCTGTAAGTGCTGTTATTACTAAAAAAAAATAATTAAAAACTTAAAATAATGGTATGATGTCTGCATTTTCTTCAGTAGTTCCCCCTTGCAATGAAAGGCTCACTCATGAGTTAAACATTTATAAATGCAATAACATAATGATATTTAAAGCAAAACAAAACAAAAATTAAACAAAAATATAAATGTAATGCTACCTGCTCCAGGCATTATACATTTCACATAGCAGTGAACTTTAGTTCACTGAAAGTTAAAAAGAATACAGGGAGAATATAGGCCTTCTTGAAATGTGCCAGCTGTAATAAGTTTCACTTTTAATGAAGCAGTGAATATTAACTACAGTGTTTTCTACAACAGGATTTATTGCCATGTCAACACTCAAGCCTTTTTTCTATTTTATCTCCTTGGCAGAACTATAGTTGAGTGGCTGGCACTTGTTTCCTTTTTCATGTTTATTAACTATACTTCAGTCAATTATGAACTGTAGATTTTCTGTGTGTGTGTGTGTTGCTGGTGTCTCCGGGGAATAAGAATGCATCATTAAATTATTAACAAGTTTCCAAAAGCACTGAATCACATGTCAGTGTGCTACTAAAACAGCCATTTATTTAATGGAAAATAATCTAGCATGAAAAAACAAGTCACTTTTATTGCTCTTAATAGCATTAAATATGTTATAAACTGTAGGTTCCTGGTGCCTTTGACATTAAAGGTGGAGCTGTTAGCTGGGCCCTGTAGTGCATCACAAGAAACTGACTATGACAAGAACAATAATTTCAGCTCAGAAGCAATTTATTATTTAAATTGTCCTGAGTGCGTCTAAAAGAGGTATGTATGACAAATTACATAAAATGTGGTTGTTTTATGTTTACTTTCCACCTGCTAAACATAAGTCTAATTGCAATTATTTATTAACCTTTATAATCCCAACATAGCATCACAGCTTTTAATTACAATATCAAACTTGTAAATACATGACTGATTGATTTACATACATGCAACATAATATCACAATAAATTATCATACTCCATACTGACAAATTAAAAGTATTTTTCTATTTGCACAAATAGCACAAGTTCTGCATTGCAATTCATTTCAGCTTGGCCTACAGAAGACAAATACTGAGCTGTCTAAATCACTTAGGAAAATTTGAAACATCCATATTTACTTGTGCACCTTAGCACTGCAAAGCATTAAGATAATAGCCACAATGACATTGCCAACCTGTGTTAAACATGTCATTTCAATTGCACTGTTCCTCTTTTCTGTGTCACTGTGAGTCAAACATGAAAGCCCATGTCACCTGCACAAACTATCACTAAAACTATTGCCTCTGGGGGGAGGGGGGTGTTGGGGAGTACTTCCATACTCTAAAGATCAGTTAAATCTTACTGGTTCAGCTATCAACTATTTCTAGCATTGTATGAACTCAGCATCATTGTCCAGAATATTCAGGTAAAAAATATGACCTTCAAACAATTTGACATTTAAGGCACTGACTGAAGGTGGCTGCAATAAAACACCACAACAAAGAGAGCATCTTAAAGGCACAGCACAGATTTAGAGGACTGGTGAAGGTCTTATTGTATAATGAAAGCTTACCTAGCACTGATTACCGAGTCTTGTAGTCAAACAAAAATATGTAGAAAATGTTTTAATTGTGCTCACTTGACACTGAAGTAACTGTTCAGCTGTAATTATCAGCTAATATAATGATCTACAAAACATCTAAATATACAGTCCAGTCTCAATTCTCAGTACTGAGCTTAACTGAATTACAAAACAACATCTACTTAACAGGCTAAACATCTATTTTAATCTTGATTAAATTGCTTCAAATCTAACTTTATGTAACTACTCCAAGCACTGATCATGGCAAATGCTCGCTGTCCCTTTCAAAACAACTAGAGTTTAAAGTGCTCTGAATGTTTAGATCTATACTTATAGTTCAAGTTCAAATTCATTTATTTATATAGCGCCTTTTACAATGTAGCATTGTCTTAAAGCAGCTTCACAATATTACACTGTCCTAAAAGGCCAGTCCCAAGTTGAGCAAGCCTAGGGCGACAGTGGCGAGGAAAAACTCCCTAAAATGGTAGGAAGAAACCTTGGGAGGAC
>JAVSBV010000086.1:1293375-1307493 GCA_033117975.1 Parotocinclus spilosoma | reverse complement strand
TTAGATGTTGGCACCTCCACATCATTGCATTCAGTTTTTATTCACAATTTGTTTAGTGTCCCAACATTTTTGGAATCGGGTTTGTAGTGCTTGACAAAGGTTTGCCAAAGTAATCCCTTGTCCAGTTGTTTATATCAGTTATTGTGGAAATGTTGGTTTCCTGGTGTGCCGTCTGAGGTATTGGGTATGATGGGCTTTCAATATAGGTTAAAGCCTTTCCCCTTTATGCATTGAAATTCCCCCAGATCATCATCAATCTATAACGGTACATTTTGTTGACAGCCCTGAATTGCCCCCTGTCCCAACTATTAGTACTACTACAACTGTGGCACAGCCTTGTTGAAAAGAAAAATAATGAACATCAAAATGTCATACTGTCAACAATAAAATAAATGTAAATGTAAGAAACATTGCACCATTATATGCATTTTCCATATTGTCCAATCTCATTTGTCCAGTCTATTTGTTTCAATATTTTGAACATATTTAATACAACATTCACTGAAATGTTTGAAACATGACACAAAGCACTATTATTAATTATTATTATTATTATTATTATTATTATTATTATTACTCAAATTCAAGTTAAAAGGCACTGAAAATGCTAAAATTATGAGGGCAGGGCAGTAAGATGACTAGTGAATTGACACTAAATTGCCACTAGCAATGAATGACTGCACTTCCCAGGGTCTAGTTTTAGCAAAGACTCCAGCTTCTCAGGGTTTTGTCATGAGCAAAAAGACTCAAAAGACATTAAGCAATCTTGAATGTATCTGCTCCTGAAAAAAACTGTTGAGGTCTCAAAAGCAACTTAAACCTTTTTCACATATAACAACAGTTGTTTTATGGCTTTGCACTTAACAATGTTTTACCTCCTAAAACATTCTCATATAGCATCTGGGAGGAGCAAAAGTAGTATGCTACTTCACTGCCACAGAGACCCAAGTCCAAGTTCCGTTGTGCCTTTCATCTAGGTCGGTTGTAACATGCAGCCACAATTGGAGATTTACTGGCATGCCAGGGCACACTTACACCTGCATGCTCTGTTCTCCAAAATCCTCCAGTGTTTACCAGCAATGGAAAAATATAAATTGTTTGTTATATACATTTATCAGCATTTAAATACACGGAAAAAAATGCATTCAAATTTTTATTCATTGTTGTTATGTCTTGTCGCAACATCAGCGTTAGAATGTATCTCAGAGGCATGGCTTGCAATCAATGAACTGCAAGATAAATTTAATTGACTCCTTTATAATAAACATATGTATGTCTCCTATTTCTCTAACTCTGTTTTTTTGGAATTGTCCAAAACAACAAAAGTTGATAAATGAAACATAAATGAGATGAACTGATACTCACATTTGCTATTGTACAATTATTCATTTTAAAAGCTGCCTAAACTAATTTTGAGACCCAACCTGAAACACAAGGCATGAATCAATATTACCAATATTAGTTCTTTTCATATATAATCCACACATTGCACACTGTTCTGGCAACTGTATTCAGAGCCATGTAATCTGTAGTACAAATGTTTAGTTTGCAAATGTACATATTATTAGATTTGTCTAATTACAGATTATGGATGTTTATTTATTTGCGATTTATTGTAAATTAAGCGATCTCCCATAGCACTATGCATGCAGTTTTTTATTACCTTAGCTACAGTGGAATCGGCATATAGCTATACAATATTTTAGGTCAAGGGGGGGTTTGATTCATAATAGCAAATGTAGCAAAATACCTCACAATTCTTTCTGATATGTTTGCATTTGTTTTACTACATGAATACATCTTAAATACATTTAAACTGTTATACATTGTTTAATAAGCAGATCAATACAGCATGTTTGTTGACATGCACACTGATTACTTAAAAAAAAACAAAAAAACAAAGGAAAATGTACCCACCTTTCCAGTTTATCAGTATTAATAGACAAAATGAGGTTTACACAGATTGAAGAACAAATGGTAAACCTTACCTATATTCACAAAAAGACAAAAAATGCCAGCACAATTATGAACAAGCAAAAAGAGAGCAAAGAGAATATCAGGCAGACACAACTGTTCAGTAGGGATGTGTGAATATATAGTAACAATTGTAGACTGAGATTGTAGAGGTATAGATCAAATGTATCTATACCTAATTCACAGTTCAAGTGACACAATAGTACCTAAACTATACTACCTCATGAAATTGAGTGCAGCTTACTCTTACTCTCAGAAATATGTTGTTGAACTTACTCATACAAGGTTTGCATGGGAATTAACAAAGTATTTAGCATTCAGTGGTGCTATTAAATCAGTAGAACAATTATAGATGGGGACAAAGGAAACGTTTTAAGTAACACCAGTAGTCAAATGTAAAATAAAACTATTTACATGAATAAAAAACACCTCAATTACGGCACAGAAATTTCAATAAAGTACAAATTACGTTATGATGCATGTGGTGTGTTCATGTAATGAACTGACAGCGACTGGTGAGTAGGCCTCTGTGCTGCAGTCTAAATAACTGGCAGCACATACACCACAAAACCGCATGCACCACAATGAAAATTTCTCTGTGGCTCCCATTTGCTGACAGATACTCAAAACCCTAATTAAGATCTTGGTCAAATTCTATTTTCAAAGCTATTTAGAAGTCATCTTAATGCTTACACAAAATGATTTAAAGGCACTATGCAAAAAAAGGATTGTGTTCAGATAAGCAGATACATTTTGTTTGTTACACATTGTCTTGGGTATGTTTCTGGGAATCTCGTTCAGTGTCCACCGAGCATACCTGAGACTGCAGTTACACCATGGCGCCTGAAGTCTGCAGGGGTAGGGGGTAGGGAGGGGGATCAGACATCTGGGCTGCCCAGACAGTCTCCCAGCCTTTCTTCACATGTAAGAATGTCTTTCATTGGCCCCTTCAGAACAGTCTTGCACTGAATACTTCTAGAGGCTTCAACCCAGACTGGCCATTCTGGCAGTCTCACTTTCACCAACAGATATCAGGACATGGATCACCAATTTGGCCGGAGGTATGTTGGGCCGAACAACCTTGGTTAGGGTACAGGGGGTTGTGTTAAACAGAGGAAAGGTGGGTACACAGAGCCATCATCACTTCTAGCTGACATTTGGCTAATCCCTTCTTCAGATTAGTGATATTGCTCCCTCTCTGCAGGAAAAGTGACAACACATCAGAACAGGCTGACTACCTTTCTGAGACTCCTGAATTAAACAATTGCTTCTCTCATTCGGTGTACAGAAGGATGATAATACACCAAATTCAAATTTCTAACATTGCACAAGCAAATGGTTTATAGTCATTGCTTCTAATGTCTTGCTAAACTATATGGTTATATGTATCTGCTGTTTGCTGCTGTGTTGTGTGCTTTACATAATTTTCTTTTATTGTAGCTTACTTGCATTGCTGCCACATTCCAGCTTGATGTATGATTAGGCCTAGCTTTCCAATTAATATAACTTGTTTTAGAGTGTCATATTAGTTTGGTCATTGCAAATTAATGAATTACGTAATTAATTAATCTATAATTTCACCTAGCCACTAAGTCTAAAACCACTTTGTTAAAGACCTGTTGTAATTGGGACCCATTTTTGTATGTTGTTAATCTAACAAGGAAATAACAGACAAGGCCACATGAACATATTTAAAATAGATACATAACAAAGCTTCTTGATTTTTCCTCTGCAGCTCCTGTCCACTACAAGCTAATTCATCTGTCTGTCGTGAGGAATTTTAGTTTCATATTTTTCATCTTTCTGTCTTGAAAAGCCCTGTCAACTGGGGCTTGAGGTACAGTTTTCCAACATTTTAATAGCCCTTTATGTTCATACAATCTTATGTTTGTCTGAGCTAGCCCCAATAATCCTATTCATCTTGGCAGCTTACTTATGCTCAGACTTAAGTTGCAGTATTTTCAACAAAAGTGAAATGAAATATGGGGTTTCTACCTAAAATTGTATTTGAGTTATGTTCAACATTCATAGCATTGTAATTCATAACAAAAGTTGTGGATTTTATGGTACATCATACAAACGTTAGGTCTAAATAAGACCTAGGTTTTTGGCTTTCATTAGACTACTAAATTTGTGTTTTATTAAAAATAAGTATGTTTAACATAATCCTTTGTTAACCTCACAGTTTTAGAGACCCCTGGTTGAACTGTTATATAAAATATTGCATGTTCTCCACGTGTCCATGTGGATTTTTTCCATGTACCACATTCCAAGAATAATGAATGAATGAATTTCAAAGGTAATTTGCAAATCCATTTCAACCTATATTAAATTGAATACACTACAAAGAAAAGATATTTAATGATAAAGCTCAACACATTTTCAATGGGAGATTAGTCTGGACTAATCTAGTACTCGCACTCTTTTACTTTGAATCCACGCTGTTGTAACACGTTCAGAATGTGGCTTGGCATTGTCTTGCTAAGATAAGCAGGAACATCCTTAAAAAATACCTTGCTTGGGTGGCAGCATATGTTGCTCCAAAACCTGTTTGTACCTTTCAACATTAATGGTGACTTCACAAATGTGCAAGTTACCCATGCCATGGGCACTAACACCCCCATACCATCAGAGATACTGACTTTTTAACTTTGTGCTACTCCGGACAGTCTTTTTCCCCCTTTGACCCATAGGACACGAGATCCATGATTTCCAAAACAATTGAAAATGTAGACTCATCAGACCACAGGACACTTTTACACTTTGTGTCAGTCCATATCAGATGAGAGCCGGCGGAATTTCTGAGTGTTGATATATAGCTTTTGCTTTGCATGGTAGAGTTTTAACTTGCAGTGGTAAATGGAGCAATAAACTGTTTTCACTGATAATGGTTCCTGACCTCATGTAGTAATATCCGTTACAGAATGATGTTGGTTTTTAATGCAGTGCCACCTGAGGGATCGACGGCCATGGCCATTCAATGTTGGTTTTCGGACTTTCCACTTACTTTCTTTTGATGATATTATGGACTGTAGATGATGAAATCTCTAAATTCCTTGCAACTCCATGATGAGAAACGTTGTTTTTAAACTGTTGGACTGTTTGCTCATGCAGTTGTTCACAAAGTGGTGAATCTCACCCCATTCTCCTTTTATACCCATTCATGACATTCACCTGTGGAATTCCTCAACTTCTCCAGTCTTTTGTTGCCCCTGTCCCAACTCTTTTGGAACATGTTGCAGGCATCAATTTCCAAATGAGTGAATATTTGCAAAAAGCAATAAAGTTTATCTGTTGGAATATTAAATATATTGTACTTATAGTGTATTCAATATGGGTTAAAAAGTATTGGCAAATCATCATATTGTATTTTTATTTATGTTTACACAACATTCCAACTTCACTGGAATTGGGGTTGTGTATCACAAAAATGCCTAAACATTAATTGTTACATTTTCTCTCTCTCTCTTTTCACTTTTTCACTCTGTCTGTCTGTTTGTCTGTCTGTCTGTCATTACATATTCAAGTAAACCTTAATACCTACCAACTCCTTCTCTGTAATATATTAAGGGATTGTCAATTAAGCAGGATTCTTCCCGGTATAATTATATATACAGCACAGAATGATTTATCAAAGAACAAGTCTATTTTATTGCTCATATAAAAGTATTTACTGCTCAACTTGTAAATTATAGAAACATTCCTTCATAGTTGGATTTATAATGTTCTTTAAAAAACTATGGCTACTCTGATAAGACTAATAATGATTGAGTATCTCTACCAAGTTGCATTTCTAAAGAGGTAATAATGCCATGTGGCCACATGCTCAGAAATGCCAGTGATTCATAAATGAAGCTATCCTCATTTGGGTATAGCTGCTTTAAGGGCCCCTTCAGCTCTGGACTTTGTCCAGGAAGACCTCTAACAGCCACTTATTAAGTAGTTAGACCTACAAGATTAAAACAATGGTCATCTGCATATGCCTGCTGGAAGAGAGAGGCCCAGTTGGTCGGTGGTGGAGACTTGGTTAACGCAGTGGGAATCCACAAATGGACACAACGCTTTCTCTTCTCCCCTGAAGTCTAAAGTCTTATGTTTATACAGCTTGGTGGGTTGTTTGAAAATGTAATATTCATGTAATGTAATTTCAAATATTTTAGCATCCACCAATTAATGTAGATTTATGCAGTTTGTTTGCTAAAGTCATCCAATGTAGGTCTAAGCAGTTAGTAAGGGCATACCAGATAGTACATCTACAAATAAAAATGTTTTTAAACAATTAAACAGGCATTGCTGTCACTTAAACATTACATTGTACAATTATGTACATGTAGATAAATTATCTAATGCTTAGCGTATATACAGTGCACACACAGGTGAGTCAAAAGACACATGACACCTTTTTATTTTATCATAAAAATTTTAAATGACATATTTGAATACCCCAGCAAGTAATGGGTGAGGTGGTCTGTTTTTTAGGTTATGTCGGGAACATGGCCACCATCTTAAAAGCTGTCATATTGGATCATGGGCAAGTTTTTTTTCCAATGGTAAGGTGCTAATGTAGCATATCAAATAAGACAAAAATTGTTTTAAATATCGATTGCCAAAATCAGATTTGCAATTTGTACTGTGGTTCAACTTTTGAATGTTGAGAAGAAATGGCAACAATAAATGCTTACAGTCCAAACGTTTTTAGATTATTAGCATACATACTGGTTGTAGGTTTGACATTTTGACAATGCCACAGCAGATTACACACACTTTTAAACAAGGCCAACAACGTCATCAAATATATAAATTCAATCCTTTGGCAGTTTGGATTATTTTTTTCCTATGGTTAAAATTAAAGTTTCAGTATCACTACAGATATGCAGTATGCAGATACACAGAAAAACTGTGCAGTAATGGTAGCCCTCTGAGAATAATTACAAGTGGTATTATTTACTTATAGATACGGTTCTGGCTCTGTTTCAGTACATTCGCATTACACCAAGGCCACTGATGGATGTGTAAATTCAGTCAAATATTTTTGTAAAAGTTTGTAAAAGTCTTTAAAACAGGAATAGTTAACAAAGTACACGTTTCTCAAAAAAGGCTAATAAAACAACATTCATATGTAATACAATAAATGTTTTTAGAGTATGAGACATGTAGTCTTATGTACTGTAAATAGGCTAGATACTGTAAATTGCTTTTTTTGCACAACAACCCTTCTAGACAATTTATTACAGCGTGTACTGACTTATAGCCTATTGTGGAGAGTTTGTTTATTTGTTTCCTTTCATTTAGTCAGTGTAATCGTCAGCCAATCATTCTAATCCTTTTTCCAACTGTGCTGTGTAACAATTACTAAAGTTCTTAAGTATTAAATATTTTATTTAATATATAGTAATAACAGATTCAGGAGGTGGATATGTTCATGGCTCATAAGCAGCTCATGGGATACAGAACACCTGAACTAATACATAATATGCCATAAGCAGCTAGGAAAAGTTCTGCAGTTGTATATAATAGAGCATGTATACAACATGTTGTTCCTAACTTATTTAACAATTTAGCTTATGTCCAAGCAGTGCTTTAGGTTTGGTGATATTTGGATAAGACCTCCATCATGTGGTCATGGAAGGGTAGTCAAAGCATTGTGCTACATAGACAGTACTTGCAAAAAATGGCTGGAGTGTCTACTGAACAAATAATACATGCAAGGAGGACATGATGCAGATGACAAATCGGCCTGCAGAATAGCAAAGTTCAGCCAGCTGTTTGGCCTCTGCATTTTGATTGATGGTGTTGATGTTCTAAATAGGCCTCAAATACGCCAAGTACAAGAATCATTATAGCTGGCCTTTAGATTAAGGCTTGAGATAGTGGGGTAAACAGGGAGACAGACGGCGGGTTCCCAGAATGCAGCAGTGTGTGAGATAAAGTGCCAGCTGTGAGGAACAGGCCACATTGCTACAACATCTTTCCTGTGTCTGAGTAACCACCAACATTAGACATTTGTGTTGAACTATGACAGGTCAACATGGCAACCTTAGTGTCAATAAAAGGTCAACATGTACACTTGGCATTAAAGTCTGACTATGCCATCTGGAGAAAACAAAAGTACCTCATTTTTAGCTAATAGCTCATGATTGGATGCATGAACTCTCTTTGATCGCATAGACTCTCTGAAATACTGCTTCTTTTCCCAAAATCTCAGCACATTCTTTGCTAGATCAATGATAGAAATAGTAGACATAATACTAGTTATAAAAAATAAAGTCACAGTTATAAAAGTCATGTCATGTTCTAATATAGACTATGAAAGTATGGTATTAAATAGTGCAATTACTGCAAAAACAGCCCAGGGCTTCAGGCTGCATGACAACATTGGACCAGAGGTTATTATGTCAATTATGGTACCAAAGTCTTGTAAAAGCTAAGCTAAATACCTTTATATTATCATCTTCTGATATGTAGCTTTCTTATGGATAGTGTAACTAAGTAATGCAAAATTGATGCTCTGTGTAAATTCAATGCTTTGAATTAGCGATCACTGTATGTAATTAGTTTTCATTTAATTGTTCTTTTACCAGGCACAGATTTGAACATAATATTCGTCCTTGCCAAGCCATTTATTAGTTGAAATTGTTTAATCCACAGCATATCAGCCTAAACAATATTAACTTCATCAGTCACATTCTCAACTCCGTTTAACATCTCTGTTTTAAAAGACAGAATGATGTTTATTAGACTATCTATATGTGGTCATGGTATATACAATATTTCCTGTATGATTTTTGTCTTCTGTGTGATGTGCTCTAACAACCATAAAAAAACCTGAAAAAATGTTATGTATTAATTTTAAGAGATTAACAGCATGTGAAGGAGTGCAATTTGTTAGAAAATGTATGTGCGTACTTGAGCTCATTAGCTGGACACCTCATCCTGGAAGCCAAAAATGACCACTCATATTGTAGAGTGCAGGAATTTTATAGGCTTTCAACGCTTTTCATGAGATTTTAAAGAGTTTGCAATCATTAAACTTTGTACTGACCCTGTGGTTAAATGCTTATGCCTGTCTGCTATTTGATAATCTCTCATCTAGTATAATCGGCATTTTACAGAAGGGGCAGAAGTTAAATCATACAGTGCATGAAACGAAGTGTTAAGAGGCTGGCAATCTGTATATTTAAATAAAACCTGAATCTGTAGACTAGAATGGATCTGAGTGCTGCTACATTTTAAATAGACTGTTGTGCTTATAACACTTCTGTTTGACAGCACTGAATGACGCCCTGTTTAAAAATATGACACTATGCAGGACAAGAACATAAACAATCACTTAGCCATGCTGACAAATGTGTTTAGATTTAATACTTTAATAAATCATTAAGCCTGCTAAACACAACCATTAGCCAAGCACAACATCTCCTCCTCTCAATTGGGATTTGTTTTTTATGACTAACAAATAATTATTCACAAATGATAATTATTCTAATAACTTTTACCAGTTATAAGTTTTTAACTAATTATCTTTGGTAGTACTTGGAAAAAGTATGTTCGCACTAAGAAAGCTGTGGTTGTTTAGATAATGGTTGTACAGCCTCCTCTGTCTGGAGCGTTGACGTACTGATGTCTTCTTAGCCTCAGGCCCGTTGACTTGGCGTCCATGAAGCAACCTCATTGTTTATAGCAGACGCCCCCAACTTCTTTCCTTTGCCCCTCCTTTAGAGCAAGGTTTGCCAGGTTTGTGCGCATGTGTACAATTTTTTTTAGCTCAGAATTGTGGGACAATTTTGGACAACTTACCTGCTTATTGCTCTTGATCAGACACAAAAACACATAAACAAATGTAAGCTAACATATATACACAGATAATACGATTTTGCAACTACTAACAAGAAATAATTCAGAGGTGTAGGTCCCTCAATTTATTGCATTCATAATAGTATTTATAATCAATTCACTGTGAAAGCAACTATTACTCTTGATAAATTGAGTAATACATTTGCGTGCAAACTGTAATTAAACAGGTCTGTAAAAGCATTTAGTAATTGATCAGTGAGCATTTCTGTTGTTAAATATTTTACTGATATACTGCCAGTATATTGTGTGTAACAAAGCGTCATTAGGTAATAAAGAATAATTTTAAACTGAAAGGCCAGAAATATAAAACCTTTGAGTCAAAGCAAGGCCTTCGTCAATCATCTGTAGGCCTATTTATTACCTTGTATATTTTATCCTTTCATTCAGTCTGGGCCAACTTTGGTATATTGGTAATATAAATAAAACAATGCAATTCTCACATGTATGACCTATTTGACCAGCTATATAAAGGACATATTTTGTGTCTTTCTTGTCATATTGTGTCATTACATGCCACCAGCTCTTCAACAAAGGACCACATACGTTGCTACTAATCTTTTCCATAACTTATTGACATGTGGATCCCACTAATATAGTCTGTGGAGAACACCACAGAGACACCCATGGCTGGGATTTTCTGGTGGTGGGAGCAAATCTGTTTAAGATTATAGAAATAACAATGTGGGTGACACAGAGCCAGCCAAAATTCCAGCTATGGTGAAGAAACCCTAAATAAGCAATTGCAGAATTTGTTGCCATTGCTTTGTTAACCGTTGTATTTAGTACATTCAATACCTTTCTCTTTATCCAGTTTAAAAACATATATTACAAATGGCAAACTAGCAAAACGTTAACTAATTTCCAACATGATGTGGGAGTCAAAAGGGGGGTAATCAACTGTGGACCACTTAGATGGCTCAAATAGGCAAAAAAAAATGCTTGGTCCCTTGTGGATTGCATTGTCCGTTTACGAGTGGTGCAGGCTTTATTTCCGACACATGAAAGGCAGATTCAAACTTCCCCTCTCTAGTGTCATTTTAAAATTCTGGATTAAGACAGAGGTCAAGGGGGAGCCTGTGCCTGCTCTCTGTGGACTCTCAAATTCACCTTGCACTCTCCCATTACCCCCACTGTCACCTCCCAGCTTTTCTTCCCGTCCCTGTGTTGCAATCCCTTAGCGGTCTGGCTTGCTCTTGCTTTCTATTCTTCTGATGATCAATCTGACAGGCCCTTTCATCAATTGTCCATCACAGCTCCAACACTCCTACCCAGACATTGCATTCACACTAGCTAGCTATTTAAATCATATTTTTAAAATGATTAAAACAATTAAGGCTCTTTAATGCTAAGATGAATCACCCTTTGCAAGTACAGCAATCCATAAACTGTAGGAAACTGTCCAGGAACTGTAAAACTGTAAAACGAAGTTTAGAATAATGTTTTTCCATTGGCCACATGTAGGCCACACCAGTGCCATTATCAAATTTACCTGATTTGTACCAATTGGACCATATGGTCTTTGAGGATAGTTGCTCACATAACATCACAGAACGAGAAGCACAGTACACACTGGGAAAAATGTAATAATTAAACAAAAATATACTCTAAAGTCTACAGAGGGATAAATACTATAGATTGCTGGTACTTGATTTTGAATGGCTAGTGTTACATATGTAAACATGTGTGTGAGATTGGAACAGGAGCTTTATTAATTTCCCTGTATTTGGGCATACCCAAAAACAGTCAGTGTGTGTTACCTGTTTCCTTAATGCACAGCTAGTTGGTGCTAATAGATCTGCTCAGCACAGATCTGGCCCTGTTGACAGATAACTTGCCAGGCTTACACGTGTGAATGCTCTGGCTACAGGTGGCTCAGCCATGCATGCTCTCACCAGTTTCTCATTCAAGACCTCCTGTGGGAGAATCAACATTGTTCTTACTGCACATGCAGTGTACTTCAATATCCTTAGACACTACACTCACATGTTGTACCCCCCTCTCCACCCACCAGCGCTGTTATTTCTGGCTCTCATTGCGTTATGTCATGGGGGAGAGTAAGCAGCACATGGTTAATTAAGCTACCTCAAAGTAAGCATACAATGCTACTAATTTGTCATGAGTCTATATCTAGCCACCACAACAAAGTGACAGCTGATTCATAACTGCAGTATCAGTACAAAATAGATTTCCTGTTGTATTTTATTTGTTCTTATCGGGTGATTAAATAGTAATTTGTTCCTTTGTGCATGCTTTTGCTTGTTTGCAATAAACAATACATTTCAAGTGTATTTACTATATGTGCTGATTTCATTTCAGATATAATGCTCACAAAAATTAGGGGATACTACAAAATGAAATATCCTCTAATGAAATATCCCCCAATGTTTGTGAGCAGTGTAGTTGTGCAAATTACAGCTTGTATAAGTTAGAATTAAAGCCCATTTAATTCTAATTCCAGAAGGGTCCATTGTTTGGTATTTGCTTAACACAAAGTATTTAATATATTATTATTATTATTATTATTATTATTTAATAGATCTAAATGTTATATTGACTCTAAAACCAAACTGTTGCTGTTGCAGTCACTCCAAATGTCCCCACCTCTCTTTTTTGTCATCCTCATCTAATAGGTCATCCTCTTCCTGTGAGCGTTGGGCAGACTTGTCCATTATACCAGATCATTATATTTAACAGCATTGCAATGCTCATTAACAGCTTTCCCCATATAACCCTGGCAGGAGCTCCTGGCTCCTACAGCCTTTAGCTCAGCTCACTTACAGCCTCCGCTCTCCATCACCACTCCGCAGTCACTCTCTAACCTTGACAGCTCTGCAGCCCCAACTGTAACAGACCACAGGCACAGTCAGCAGTTATTAGATGTTGTCACATTGATGGTAAAATAATTTCAATATTTCATTTAAAAATGCTTTTTAATATGATTTTTTAACATCCGTATTGACAAAAACATTAGCAGCATATTTGTCTTTTGTTCGAGCACCACACTTAATAAACACTAAGCAGATGCATGCATGTTTTCCTTACCTGTCTAGGTACCACAATGTATTGTTTAAGCAGTGTTTAAACATTAACAAACAAGTTAGCACAATTGTTTCAATTTGCTTCAAACTAATAATATACAAAGATTTAATTTACAAAGTGAATCTGTCTACACTGTAACGTTTTTTCAGTGCTAATTATTTACTGTTTTACCTCAAACATGTGAAAACTATCTGCATTACATTCACCTGAGAAATATAGTTTGTTACAACTAGTTCACCTTTCCGTTATCTGGAATTCTGCATTAAATTACTTATGTAATGAGGTCTGATCTATTGAAAATACTCTACATCTATTGTTTCCTCATTTAGATTTCAGACTGTTATATGTACTATACTGGAAACTATTAATTGAATTACCCAAATTATAAACAGCTGTAAACAGCTAAAAAATTATAATCATATAATTATTAAAAATCTCAGTTCTGCATTAATGCTGTCATGACATAATTGAAAATAACATTTGCAAATGGTACTGCAACAGCCCCATACCATGACAGATCCTGGCTTTTGGACGTATGATAGACTGGATAGTCCTTTTTCTCTTTGGTCCAGAGCGTCCATTCCCTCCAAAATAGATCTGCAGATTTGATTATTCTGACAATACTAAAATACATTTTTCCACTGTGTGATGGTCCAACCCAGATACCTGGGACCCCAGAGATGTCGATGCCATATCTGGACATGGCTTCTTTTATAAAACAGTAACATTTTTAATGGGACTTGTGAATGTAATTCCATACTTTAGTACTTGATAAATGTTTGCCACTGTAAACGCCCCTGGATATCCTCTGGTTATTTTGCTCCACAAAGACTGCTTTTGTACTAAATCACATTTATATCTGCCTGTTTGAAATCACATTGTTATTTACACATTGTAATTTAGTTTTTTATTGCTTCATTACTAGCTCTAAATGACCCCATGTTCAAAATCTTTAAGAATGTATTATGATTAGCTGCAGATCTTATTCAATTACAGCCCTCTTCAGGCCATGCCATCTGAATTGGGTTATGGTCCAGATTCTTTGCTCGCCAGAATAACATTTAAGTCTATTTAAACTCTTCATTTTTATATACTTCTGTGTTTTTGTTTACTGTAATTGTTTTATTCAACTTTGTATAAGAAGTTACAGTGCATCCGGAAAGTATTCACAGCGCTTCACTTTTTCCACATTTTGTTACGTTACAGCCTTATTCCAAGTTGTATTAAATTAATCTCTTTCCTCAAAATTCT
>JAVSBV010000086.1:1277551-1291898 GCA_033117975.1 Parotocinclus spilosoma | reverse complement strand
AGGGAGAGTGAGAGTGGGAAGTAACAAGCCGCACCTGGTGACAATGAAGACTCGCGCTAATTAGAAGACAGGACTAGAGGAGCGCGAGAGAGGGAGAGAGTCACAAGCGGGATTTCTCACATATATGAAATAGATGAGAAAATAGATTAGTTAAATTAGCAAGCATTTTTGATAATGTAGTGAGTAAAAAGTAGATATATTTTCTTTGGGATCTAGTAAGTAAAAGTCAAAAGTATTAAGTTACCATTTTTATTCACGTACTTTATAGTTATATTAACTTAGTCTAAATACCGTTGTGGCTGCTTACCTCAAATTGAAACATTTGAATGGTGTAAAATGGATTTGTCTTAAGAACTGTGCTGTTTTGTTTAATAACGTTCTATAATAATAATATAAAAGAATCCATAAAGCCTAATTCCCTACAGGGTGTAAAGTATGATTTCTGAAACTTTGTGGTCTTATTAGAAAGCCTAACTACTGGTTGAATTAGCACAAACCAACCTTTTAAATGAGCACACTTAGCAAAGGTGAGTACACTCCGTACACTGATTCTGTGAAACTGGAAAGAGTTTGTGCAAGTTGCCAATGTCTCCTTCAAGGACACTCTGGTTTTCAACAGTCCATGATGGTTTTGATATCTGGTTTGTTTATGTATAGAAAAAAATAGTGTTCGCAGCCTAGTAGTAGACAGTGTATTTATATTCATTTTAGGCAACATTAAACTAATCTTAAATTAATTTCTAATTCTGCATACTAATGTATTAATGAGCATAGGTAAATATGTGCTATTTTCATTTCTCTGCAGGTATAAGTTATAAAGCCATAATTAATTTCTACTTATACCTTGCAATAAAATTGTACAAATGCAGAAACAAACCTTTTTGTCATCCTTGGTGATGAACATGACATGCTCACCAAACATTTAGTCTGTGCAGAAGCCTATTGAGTGTATTATTCAAATGTCAATGTTAAAAATTGCAAAGGAAAATTTGTTTTGATGTATGGCTTGTTACCTTCTTTGGTGACTCTAGACTACTTATCTACAGGCAGCCCTTTATTGACCGAGCCTCTTACTGTGAGAGAAGGAAGAAATGGCTTTGTATTATAACCGTATGGTGGAAAAAACGTGTTGGCAGCAGTTTCTGTACTGCACACTTTTTAAAGAGATGGTGCTGACCACAACTCATAAACCACACTTTATTTAGACTGGCTTACATCCACCATTTGTTCATAATACCTTCTGTCTCACAAAAATATGTTCCAGCATTTTCAGTGGTAAGGGGGTGTGCAAGAGCCTGTATGAACTTTTGCCAGGTGTTATTGCAAAAGCATTCCATTTTGTGGCGATTCCACATTTTCTTCATTAGTGCCCCTATGGCAAAACTGCACAGCACTGACAGTGCTTTATCAGAAATATTTAGGGATGTCCCCTCTCTTAGAGGTTAATACAATCAAAAGCTCATGATTTCACTAAAACTAATTTGGCAACAGAAAACTAATTAAATGTCAGCAATGCCCAATAAATAAATCACAACAGTCAGTAGAGTTCCATAGTTCATGGTAAATGCAAGATTCTCCTATGACCTAATGAAAATTGTGATATGACAAGTGAATGACACAGTTTCTGAACAGTACTCTAAAACATTTAATCAAATCTTTACTGTATTTCGCAAATTCTGTACAAAATATGCAAGTACATAAATAGTGCATGAGTACATTTCATTCTTAACAGTGCTTGATACCCAGTTTTGATTTACAAATAACCCCATCAATAAGATACAAGGCTTAGCAACTGTTGCTATGAGGATCCATGTTGCACTCCACCCCTTTTGGCTACACAACAGAGATAACAAGGCCATCAAGCTGAAAGCTCTCTCTAACAAACATGATGCCAACCAGTGCCCCTTTATGAAACTCTCCTGGCTGATTTCTATTACCTTTTAATGTATTCCTTCTTGTGTCTCCACTGTTGAGGGGCTTGCTTGTGGTAAGAGGAAATATCGAGCTGCTCCACATGTCAGCACAGACAATCTGCTCTTCATTTCTCTGAATGAACAGCATCTGATGGACATGCTCATAGTTTGCATGCTCTCCAATGTGGATGCTGGTGATTTTCCTGAAATATAGCAGGGAAAGAGAAAGAGGGCTGTAATGAGTCAGTACATCAGTGGGATACATCTGTGACTCTGGAAGATGCTATCATTAACTATGTTGGCAATCATGGGCACTGAATTTCATGCCTGTAAATGAGGAAGCTAGTGTCAGCTCCAGTTTGTGTTGGGAAGTATTCTGAAATTCATTCACTGTCATAGATGTGTTCTGTTTACCGCAGCAGGAGGCAAACATGAGCACAGGGCATTGCAGGCAAACTGCACAACATAGTAAAATGAGCAAAAATACATACATTAAGACCTTTTGTGTTCTATCAGCAGGAAAAAAGAAAGAAACTAATTTCAATATAAATGGAAGTGGAAGCATGTCTTTATAGCCTCTTTGATTGTCACTTTTCAAGATGTAAAAATACCATGAAGACTACTTTTGTGGGCTTGCTCAAAAGCCAATGTTAATTTTCCTGTTGCTAAGGCAACACATTGGGGAACCTTGATTTTCTTCCTCTGGTCATCGGGTTTTCCTATATCAAAAGACTTCTTCTCTCAGACCTTGAAATATCTCTCACTGTTGAGCAATCAACAACAGAAGAACATCTCAAATCAGACTCCCTACAGGCAGAAAAAACAACGCTGATGCACAGTATTCGTTTTCACTGATAAAAAAAAGAAAAGTCCCACTGAGTGTCTTTGAGTGGTAATTTCACTGAGTACCATATTGTAAGTGTCAGCCTATTGTAGCTGTGTCAGGGATACTTATATGAATTCATACTACAGCAAATCAATCTTGCCACATTTCTTTGATTAATACCATTCCTATACTCAGCATTGAACTCCAAAAAGTATAGTCAAAAGGCCAAATCCAATACAAGTTGCTACATTGTCACTCTTCTATGTGCAGCATTTCAAGCTGTCATTGACCTAGTCAAAATCACAGATGCATGCAGCTATTTTGTAGTCTGTAAATGACCCCTCTCAGTCTTCACGGAGACCTCTCTGATGGACACATCGTGCCAGTTAACTGGCAGTGCTGAATCACAGGGGGTCAGACCAACATGTGGTTACCGCCATGCACAGCTCAGTGCATTCAGCATCTCTCAAGCTCATGTTACTATGACTCATGATAACAATGACTATATATTAAGGATATTTCTAAAAAGCCTTACCCTCATACTCAAGTTGTCAATAACAATATTTAAAACTCATTCTAGCATTTGCCTACTGCTAAAATAATGTTAAAGTACAGTAACATCTTACACAAATGCAATATTATCAGTTTGCTAATACTAATACATGTCATGCATATAGTCGAAAGCAAGCAATTTTATGAAGCTTTTATGAATTAATTCACTTATTCAAATGTACATCCTCAATATTACTATTCATATTTGCAAGAAACATTTCATGGACTTCTTGGCAGATAACCTCAACCTAAATGTCAACTCTTTGAAGACATTTGTCATTTACTGTTTAAATGTAACTAAGTAAATGAGATGAAGGTGTGCACATGGAGTAGTGTGTGAGGAAAAGACTAAAATGACAGGGAGTTTAACACTGAATCCTTTTAGCAGACCACTGACATATCAATGAGGGAAGAAAGTGAGAGAGCAAGAAAAGCGTAGACAAGCAATTTAGGAGTAATGCAGCTAAAAACAGACAAGTGTAATTTCATCCATCTGGACAGATGTGTAAAAGTGCTCCTCAGAACATTCCCTATGATTCTCCCTGATTGATCTTCCCCCAGACCGAAACACCTATTATTAGCTACAAGCCTAATAGCACCAGGATGGCTTGCTGCTATCCCAGAGGCCAATTCACTGGTCATTTCTCACTCACTGCAGCTGTAGAAACCAACCTGCAATAGGAAGGAAAGACTGGGGGAGGTATGGCTGTACGTCACTTTTAGGGAGGTGGGTGAAGCCATCATATTCAAGCAATAAAAATGATTCTAAAATGTTTCTTCACAGGCAGACATGATGGCCTGTTTTATGCAGTGACACTGTGTAAATAGATTTCTATTCTAAACTATAAGACAAGGCTTAAATTGAGAATTAAATGATAAGCAGACCACCGGGGTAAACTATGATGCCATAGGTTTGAACAATCTCAGGTAGATCATATTTTAAAGGAGGCTTAGTAGCATACATTACCAATCACAGTAAACAGGACACATTTGCAATACATCCAAGTATGTACAGCAGTTTAATATAATCTTAATGTACAACAGTTTATTCAGGTCTTGCCACCAGTGAAATAGAGCAAAGTATTTTTGTATGTTGAGCCATATTTATCTGTAGAAAAAATCAATACAGGACACAAAACTCCAAACAAACCACCATATACCGGTACCTTGAATAGGTTGTTTTGTGCAGGGCCCTTGGAAAAGCAACCAATCAAAGAATGTATGTGGCGAAGGACAGTTTGTCTCCTATGCCGCATTGGCCATATGACCAAATGTGTTTCAATCCAGAATAAGAACCACACCCCGCTTCTTCATCACTGCTTCCCCATACTCCCCATACAGCTTTTACTTCAGCACTGTGCTCCTATATGGCATAGAAGCCAAATCCTGTCTACACAGACACACAACATATAAACCCTGACACTTGCTTGTTATGTTTCATGATCATGTAGATTCAGTAAGTAGTATGTAGATATTATTTATTACACAAATCTGCTTTTCTTGGTTACTGTGTGATGCATCCTGGAAAATTGCTTTGCCTTGTTTTCGTTATTTTTATGAACACTTGTATTGATTGAATAAGCGCTCTGGTGGATGCATTTCCAAAGGCAGTTATCAGTTTGATTGCCTGCTTGTGTTTTTCTTTAAACTGACACAATCTAAAACCCTTGAACTGAAATAGCATTTATGGCTAATGAAAATAAGAGCCTTGAGTCTTTTGTCTGAAAAGCATTCATAAATCTAAAATTATATGGCTTTTAACAGCTATCTTCCCAAATGCCCATTCATATTACATCATCTAATTTGTGGCAAAATGTAATCCACATATCAGTGTCTAACATTTTAATATGCCACCTCCCCAGTCTTTTTAGATCTTGAGGTTTGTGTAACTGTGTATGCTTAATGACTGGCTTGTCACCTTGCTTGGTCAATATTACAGAAGCAAAATCACAATACATACACTATTTTTTGTATGTAATAGTAATAGTAATTGCTATTTTAAGGGTATTGAAGTGTTCTTAAACATAATTTGTTGGGCAGTTTCTGATTGGACAGTTTTTTATAACTGTGAACTAAAGTAAATCTCACAAAATTACTGGGGATAGGGCATCTTGACTGCAAGGATTCAGGAACAGGATGCTGAATTTAGTCTGATGCGGGGAGTAGCTCAAAACAGATACCAAAGAAATTAATGTATTATTTCCTATGCCTATATTAGTGCAAACCTCCGAAGTAAAAATAGAAAGCACCTGAGAGTAAGAGACTTGTATTACCTCATGATGTAATCTACTGCAAGGACATCAAGAAATTCAACAGGTATTAATAGATGCCACAAAATAAATAAATGATGTTTCTTCATTGTTCTATAAACATAGAATTCAATAATTTAATGAACTTATATTTGATTCAAAGACTTAATAACAATAAAAATTAAATGAAAAACATTCTCTGGACACCAACAAAATTTCAAAAAGCCTAACATTACTGTTATTCTCGTTGTAACAGGAATGGCATCTTATTAACAGTTTCTGTAAATATGAAACAAATGTGTGCCTAGAACGTATTGAAGATATCTGTAACAGGCCTTTTTTGTTGTCCTTTGACTCAAACACTTTGACTGATTTACTTAATGCTTGTAAAAGGAGCTGTCACTCTTCGCGGTACAGCAGCATCTATTCACTATAGTTGCATGTAATCACCCGTCTTTTGGGGAGTATTTTTCTGCATTTGTGACCAGTAATTCATGAACAGTACCTTGGGAGTTGTAAGGAACTCCTGAGAACTATGGCAGCGGAATGAAAGCAGGAGACATGAGGCGGTTCACCAGGTGTGACTTGTTTTTTCCTCATTTTTCCGCCTCATCTCACCCGCGGGTCTTGAGTTTCAGGCGCACAATTGTGTTTTATGTTCCTCATTGTTTTCGTCTCTCCTTTGGTGCGTCCTCAGCACATTTAGACCAGAGCAAAGTCTTGTTCAGTCACACGCAATTTAAACCCATCAAAATACGTCCGTGTTTAGGAATGAATTAATTATATAAGATGATTAGCATTCGTTTCTTCAAAATCACCATGGCAACAATGAAATAAATCTGTGAACAGACATGATGATAATGATGCACAGATTGAGCCCTTATGTTAGCCCAAAGAAATTACAGACAGTAAACCCAAACTACTTGTAAACTGCAGTTTATTTAGCTGTTAGGTTTAATTTTGTACAACCTAAATAAGATTTCGATTGGGATTATTTTATGTTAATCTTATCAGTACGTTAATTGTGGGGTTAATGCATGTCGCCACATACTACAGAATATGCAATGTTGATACAAAAATGTTACATTCAAACATGGCTTTGTTTTTTGCCGGATGGGGGGGGGGGGATTCCGTAGTCTGTCCCGGAATTCAGTGGTTGCAGGAGAACGCACGTCCTGGAATTGACGCCGGTCCATGGCCGGATCTGTACATCAGTTCTTTCATGCAAAATCTATTGCTCTCTAAGCCACAGGATCTACGCAACATTTTAATAGACTTCCAAGGTCTAAGATAAAGTAGAACTTAATCACTGCATCCAGAAAAATGACCAGATAAAGCCATATTCTATTTTCATAAATGTTTTAATCTGAATCAGTTACGCATATTGTACCTGATAATGAAATAGATATTCTATTATTATACAACGGCAATCTAAAACAATGTATTGATGTTTTTTAAGAGTGCTGTATTATTGTTAGTAATATTAGCCTGTTGCTATTATTATTATTATTATTATTATTATTATTATTATTATAGTTTCATATTATTAATATACTTTATTGTTGTTGTTGGCATTGCTATTCGTAGTAGTAGTAGCCTTGTAGCAGTAGTACTACAATGTAATGTATTTTACCATCAAATTGGTATGGGTCTAACTCAGCAAGTGTACTCAACAATAGCTTGATATTTCTTCGCAAATTTCTGTTATTTTTACGATCACTGTTTTATGATACCTTGATTTATATCGAATTCATATCAAAATTGCTTTATTAACTATATTCTCAGAAACCAATTTTGCAACCCTAAGGCGCGCTTGTTTACCAAAACGTTCTTGGTACTCGGCCACTGCACGCCCAAACAACAATAAAGCATGTGTCTGCGATGACATGCAAACCCACTATTCACTCGGGTGTGTTCTCAAGTTGTCAAAACACACTGTAGCGTAACTATCTTAGGGACATTATACGTTAGCCAGAATTGTCAGCACTCTACAGAGATGGGCAAGATTTTAGAAAGTGAATATAGCCTACATGTTTACTGTTTGGATACGTTTTTATTTCGACGAGCACAGTTGAGTTTTATAGGTTCAACGCTTGCTTTAGGTTTCTGTAAAGATTCCTGTCACAACAATATTCAAATGCACATAACTAAGGGCCTAATTAAGCCTCAAAGAACAGCTTACATTTTGAGATTGGAGCTCTACTGTACTTTCTGATCGTAGCAAATTAATCATTGCCACTAATGCATATCAGGAGGGATTTCAATTTGCAAGTATTAAATGTAAAGCATCAGAATAGAAGCAACCGGGGGGAAAACACAAATTGAAAGGGCCTCGCCTCAAGAAAAAAGGGTATCTTTGTTTGGCGCCCTTTGTTTACCGTGCGATTTTTTTTCCTTTTTACTAATTCATTTCAATGGCTTTCAAACTGGAAAATGGAAATGTTGCTCTTGCCCTCTATTTCAGCAGCCGCGTCCTGGCAACAGAGCAATTTTCTATCATCAAGGATAAACGGCATCGAACAGTACATTCGGATAAAAAAGAGCCTGTGATTGCTAGCCTTCCTGTCTGTCATCTCTCTACAAAATCCTCTCCTCGAGACCTGAGCTGTGTGCTGTCAGAGCTAATAATGTCTTCTATTAAGTAGAAAAAGAACCCGGAAAAAATCCCACTGTTTCACTTGTTCCAAATATCTCAGAATATAAAAGAGATTTCAGTTTAATTTAGATATACCGAAAATTAATGCTAGAGTATGCCTTCTGTACGACTTCGTTTTGTTCCGAACATAATGGACGTAATGTGCTTTTTCGTTTTTAATGCGAGCAAAAAATGTGTTTTCTTGTACTATTGAAAAGAAAGACCGGGCGTCAAGGCAAAGCTCATTGGAATATGTTAGAAAATGAAAAAAAAGAAAGAAGACAAAAAATACTAGGGGACTGGGAACATATGACAAATTAACACGTTAGTCACTTCGATGCTTTAAGATTATAGTGACTAATATTTCCATGTCTGTCCTCTCAATGCTTTGTATGCTGTCAAATGAATGTGAAAATATATAATGTGTTGTCCTACGTGTAGACAATACAAATGTCTGCTATTTTTATGATTGTTTAAGGCCTACAAAATGAGTGCCACTCCCCCTCAACTTCACTCAGAGGATGATGCTTTTTGAGCTACATGCACATCCTGTATTTCTGCTTCAGTCTATCGAAAGCTGTTAATGCTGGATCTATGTCTAAGACTACATAGTCATTGACAGTGGTTTGCATGCATAAAAACGTTCAGATAATATGTTTGTTCTGTTTTCAGAATTTAGTCTTAATCATATTTAGGGGTTTACTTTGTATGGAACCTTCTTTACAATGCATTAACATCATTGAAGAACTGACTGATTGTATGTGGTGTGTTACGTGGCTACATTAAAATCAACTGAATTCGATTGAATAATCAGGCGCTCACTGTTTCTACTTTACAGCAAATCTGTATTACTCAGTAATGTCAAGCACAGTTCTGAACTAAACTCTAGATTATGTAGCCATGTCCAGCAATCACAAAATTCCAAGCTATTTCAAGCGAGCGATGTGTTGGCACTCAGTATTAATATGTAGAATATTTGCACGGGTGCATATACATACATAGTCTACATACATCCATACACCAGTTCTTTCTGTTATTTCTTCTATTTCTTCTTCTTCTTCTTCTTCTTCTTATTATTATTATTATTATTATTATTATTATTATTATTATTATTATTATATATAATTATATATTATATATACATTTTGTGGACGCATTAAACTGAAAAATACGACTTTAAAATATTCATCATATGTCTGATCTTCCTGCATATCTCTTGCCGTTTGTGAAGAATATTGCCTTTAGCTCCTTACAATTCACCACAAAACCCATATTGTCAACCGTGAATTCGCAATGAACTGAAACTACCTAAAAATAAAATTTGCCGTCATGTAAAAAAATAGATTTTTGTGAAGTTATTGAGTATATTTATTTCTGCACTGGAGTTTACCAAGTAACCTGCAATTAAAGCCAGTTACATATGCAGGATTTTATAAATCACATAAATCTTTACCACATCAAATGCGTATTTTCCATGAGACTTTTATAATTGTAATAATATTACACATATATTTTCAACTACAAACTGTAAGATCATAAATCTTTTGAATAACAGATTATATAGTAATATATAATAACTGTTACGTTGATTATTTATTAGGGAGATGTTGCAAAATAAAAATAAATAAATTATTGCTTCATCGTGCATCGTTTGTAAGAGAAGAGACAAAAGCATATAGATAATAATGCTCAGCGCTTCAGATAATTACATGCTTAAGGTGGAAGCAATGAAGCAGATCTGAAAGTTTAGTTTGTACCATACAGGCTAGAGTGTATCTGGTTTCTCTCTTCTTCTTGCTGGTCTGGACATAATGACCGATAACAACAAAACCAAATAACTGTCAGCAGCAACACATTGGATTTTTTCTCACCAACAACATAAACAAAATTTGTTTCACGAAATCAGGAGTTCATTTAATTATCATGTACCTGTACCTGTGTTTGATCATCCCTTACCTGCAGCATTGTCATATATTCCATCAATTTCTTGATGCAAGCAGGATTTATTAAAAATCCAGAAAAGACATGTTCGTGGACCAGCTGACTCAGTGTCTCTTCTGGTCGGTTCGTGGAGACTGGCTATCCAGGCCGCCTGAGCACTTTTAAATCCCGCAAAGTAAATAACAACCGTGGAAATAATAGCAAGGTACCAAGTTCTTGTTACAAAAAGGGAGAAAATTTAAACTAAACGCTGCATTTACGCGACCATTATTGATAAGAGGATAATTGAGGCGACACTGGCATATAATTAGTGCTAGTGATAATTTATGCTATATCCACATTTATTCCGACTCCAGAAATAAACTTGGCCCATAATCATTAGATATGAATTGTTCACAGCTTCGGTTAGGAAATCTGAATACAGGGTAGCGGAGGATTTAGATTGGACACCACTGATTGGCGCTATAATTAGACTACTTTTCCATTACCGTTTCAAATAAATGAACGCCTTATTATAAAGTGTTGACCATAGAAGCAATGAAAATTACGAGAACATTTTGCATATATTTAAACCGTGGTTTACCACTAACTGTGTGTCCAATTTTCTGACATTTTCAAATGTAACGTGTTTCTGGTTACTGTCTGGACATGTTTGTCATTGATATACAATGACAAACATACAACTTAATTAGAAAAAAGATAACGCGCCAATTATTACATTAATCGTATTATTGCTTAGAACTATGTTGGGATTACTGTCTTGCTGACTAATTGCATTGTTCGTGGATATAAATGGTTGCCTTATTGGTAAAAATCATAGTGGCAGACTTAACACGGTTGTAACATAACCTGCTCATCATCTCCTTGGATAATTAGAGTACGTTAATCAGTTCAGACGCGGATATTCCTTATTACAGAGATGGCGTGTTCTGTGTTTAAATTCATAATTGCAAGTAATTGTTTTGTGAACATCCGAGGTATACCCCAATGGTTATTATCCTCCTCATAGGGATGCCTTCAGTGGGAGCTGTTAAGATAGGTTAACTCGCTGTAAAGTCTCAGCTAAGCAGAGAACTGATGACGTGAGGTTGAGTGACCAATAGGAAGGCGCTGCCCTTTGGAGACAAACCATTTTACTTGTAGAGTCTGTATCAAGTCTAGAAGCAAAGACTCAAATTTAACAGAATCCACCTTATAATCTCCTGCCTTTACTCAAGCCCACCTTCCAGTACACCGCGTGAGAAGTACGGAAGAGGAAAAAGAGACATTTCGGGGTAATAAAGCAGTACTGCCTAAACTAGACGGGAAAGGAAGACTATAGCAGAACTCATTCGGACTTGAGAGACGGGAGGGGGGAGTAAGTACTCTCAAGGCAGAAAATTTGATGATGACCATGACTACGATGGCTGACGGTCTGGAGGCTCAGGACTCGTCAAAATCGGCTTTCATGGAGTTTGGTCAGCAGTCGCACTCGCAGCAGAGTTCCCCGTCGATGGCCGCCAGTCACTACCCGCTGCACTGCCTCCATTCCGGCTCCCACGCTCACCAACACGACAACCCTCCATATTCTGGCTCAAACTCGTATAACAGGTCGCTACCGTATTCGTACATGAGCCATCCACACCACAGTCCATACCTGCCGTCCTACCATAATAACGCCGCCAGCGCCCAGACGAGATTAGACACAGGTAAGAGCTCTTTAAAACTCCTACATACTCGAGAGCCTAGTGGTTTTCGTTTTTGAATTGAACCAGAAATTGTTCGCAGTCTTGTTTACGCGGCTTGTTTACGAGACTAATTAAAGCCGTCTGTATATATCCCGTATTAAATTAAGCACACATTGTTCGCCTCTGTGCGCTCTTATATAAAGACGTCTTCCTTTCGGAGTGTGCCCATTGTTTCTTTGTCTGACCTAGCGGCACAAGAATGAACTTTATCTCCTATTTGTTCATTATCTGCTTTCAATAACAGCGGTGCACTGATTAACACACGACTCTCTCTCTCAACTGAGTGTAAATTGTTCTGTCGTCTCAAGTCATTCTGTGCATTTTACTACTGAATGAGAGCGCAAATCCAAATTTGACTACAAATTTATACATATAATTTATTTGTATTTAATTTTAAGACCTTTCCTTATTAAAACTGTATAAGTATAATATATCTGAAAAGTAAGTCTTACAATATTCTCCTACCAACACAATATTGCTATTTCCAGAACAGCAGAAATCAACGGTGATTGAAAACGGAGAAATACGGTTCAACGGAAAAGGCAAGAAGATCCGAAAACCACGGACGATTTATTCCAGTTTGCAGCTTCAGGCATTAAATCATCGGTTCCAACAAACGCAGTATCTTGCCCTGCCAGAGCGCGCGGAGTTGGCAGCTTCTCTCGGGCTTACGCAGACTCAGGTACAAAAAAACAGTTTAATGATTTGCAATCATGTAATTGCAGATTGCCTTCAACCTCATTAGGAAATAAAATTATATTGCATTAACTGGACTCCAAGAAGTAATGTTTGTATGATTTACAACATCACTCCACAAATTCAGTAAAAACAAATAGCATACTGTCTAATGTTGCATTGGATGTTACTATATATTTATGCTGTCTTTATGAAAACGATTCATCAGCCATAAACGTAGTACTAACATCTGTGCATTTCGATGTGTGTTTAAGGTAAAAATCTGGTTTCAAAATAAGAGATCGAAGTTTAAGAAGCTGCTGAAACAAGGCAGTAATCCTCATGAGAGCGACCCTCTGCCGGGCTCCATCGCTTTATCCCCGCGCTCCCCAGCCATCCCTCCTATATGGGACGTGTCCGCTTCCTCAAAGGGAGTGAATATGTCTGCTAACACCTACATGCCCGGCTACTCACACTGGTACTCCTCACCTCATCAGGACTCCATGCAGAGATAGGCTGAGAAAGAGAAGCTGTAGGCCCGAGGCCTCGACGTCGAGCATCGTTTCCTTTCTGTGCGTGCACTGAAAACCGTGAGAAACCGTGAGCCACACCGCCATTGGTAAAAAACGACATTGAACATTTTCTTGGAGGGTTCACCTGAAGAATGAACAAAGCTCTCCTGCGTGGAGAGCCTCTGTCTGTGGGACTAACAGTTCGAACTTGAGAAGTTATATATCAGACGGGATTTCTGCAGCACCCGCTTATTATCTCTTGACTTTTAAACCAAACACAGGCATCATCAGAAGGATCAGAAGCGGAAACTGAACGTTTTTAAACAACCGACGTGTCACATTTGAGAAAAAATGAAACAATTGCGGGTTTTGCGTTATGTTTTTCATCATGCAAATGAATGCAATTAGTATGTAAATATGTTGGCTAATATTAATTGTAAAATACTTTTTATGTTTTGTCATAAACCGAGTAAATCATGACCTCAAACAATGCGCTGCCTTGATTTCTGATTAAACATTTGAATAAGATCAGGTTTAGGTATTAGGTATTTTTCTTTTTGTAAATCGTACCCATTAAGCATACCACTGGGACATACATTAGCTCATTTTATAATAAAGCTAGAATTTACATTTGCAATTTACGTATGGTGTAATACAGCCTGATCTACAGAAGTAACAAAATAGCTTACCATAGCTGGTCATTCATGGATATTTTTCCCCTATAAAATACAACCGCATCGTGTCCATCTCCTCTGTCTCAATCATTAGAGTATTGACGAAATGTTTTCCCCCTCTCTCCCTGTCTTGATGTGCGAAACTCTGAATGCCATTCGCCACAGGATCGATGCCGAACAAAGCACCCAGCTGCAGTCTCGTTCAATATGAAGGAGATATTTGGGACAATTTATGGGTTTTATCCAAGTGAACGTTTTTTCTCTATTCTCATAAATGCAGACATAATTGGGGTAATTTTTGATGTAGCCCGCTGATTACAGCGTTTTACCGTCAAAGATAATTACCTGTAATTTTCTACCACTTTTAATACTGAAAGACATCTTTATTTGGATTTGAGGCAGGGAAGACGAAACAAAAAGACGAAATTATTCGGTTATTCATGTACAAATTGCTGACAAGGGTGAACGCTCTGGATATTATCTGAAATTACAGTGTTGACTGGAGAGAGGAGAAGCCCCTGCAGCTGTCAAACCTGTTGATGCCTCATGCAGACTCACAAATGGAGCTTGATTTTTAAAAACACTTCTCCGGCCGCAGCAGATTGAGACGGTTTATTTAGATTTGGCATGGCCATTGGTCTAT
>JAVSBV010000086.1:1244962-1255379 GCA_033117975.1 Parotocinclus spilosoma | reverse complement strand
TTTCCTCCCACAGTCCAAAGACATGTGTGTTAGGTTAATTGATTACTCCAAATTGGCATTGACTTGTGTGTATATATTTGTATGTGACTGGTGTTGAGATGAAGTTGTGTATGGATATAACCTTGTATGTGTCGCTTACATGGCCACTGATACCGATAGCGACGTTAAAAGAAGCCAAATAAATAAATATAAAAATCTATTTGGGTGCTTTATTTTTCGAGCGCTCTCGATTTGTAGCGCTCATTATTTAACGTGTGGGTATTCATGCATTTCTTAGGGGACTAGCAGACCATCTCACTATCACGTGTTGTGGGATGACAACCACTTCACCTCAGATGAGCTGCAGGTGCTGACTTACCAGCTTTGTCACACTTACGTGCGCTGTACCCGATCTGTGTCCATCCCTGCACCAGCCTACTATGCCCATCTTGTGGCATTCCGTGCTCGATACCACCTTGTGGACAAAGAACATGACAGGTAATACAGGTTTTATTGTCAAAAGACTACTTTATTTAGAGGTTGGTCAGTGTGTCTGCAGTGCTGAGTGATCCACCACCCAAATACAACCTGATCTGTAGTGGTCCTGACCATTACATTTCCTATTCCACCACATCCCAAAGGTCCTCTATAGGATTGAGCTCTGATATCTCATTGTCATCTTCAGAAACCAGTTTGAGAGGACTTTTGATTGCAGCATGGCACATAGAAAATGGGTACAGAAAACTGTGTTCAGAAAAGAATGGGCATGGTCAGCAACAATACTTAAGTTGGCTGTGGCGTTTAAACAATGCGCAAGTGGTATTAAGGGCCCACATATGTGCCAAGACATGTCCCACACATGTCCCTCACCATTACACCACTAGCAAGCAGCCTGAACAGTTGATGGAAGGCGGGATGGCTTATGTCATGGTTCATGTTTATGCCAAATTCTTACCCTACCATCGGAGTGTCGCAGCAGAAATCAAGACTCATCAGGCCACTCAGCATTTATCCAATTTTTTGTTATTTTGGTGAGCATGTGTTGTAGACTGAGTTGCCAGTGACACCTGGCGTGGTGTTCTGCTGCTGTAGCCCATCTGCTTCAAGGTTTGAGGTGTTGTGTGTTCAGAGATGATCTGCTCATATCTCGGCTATAACAAGTGTTTATTTTATTTACTGTTGGCCAGTCAATTCCATTCTCTTCTGTGAACTGGGATAAGGAAAGGCATTTCCACCCATAATTTCAACTTACTAGATCTTCGACTGGCCATTCTCTGAAAACCGTAGAAATGTGAATCTATGTAGACTCTAGATACCATTAGTTATGACTGAGACCTATTTTGTATAAGCTATGTGTAGTAACTCTTGAGAAACTGATGTTGCAACACTAATTTGTGTTTATTTTGCAACTTGGCAGCGCTGAAGGCAGCCACACATCAGGCCAAAGTAATGGTCGAGATCAGCAGGCATTGGCCAAAGCTGTGCAGATCCACCAGGACACACTGCGCACCATGTACTTCGCCTGAGCTTGACCAGAGATGAGTTCCAAATCCTCAAAACACCATGTGTCTGTATATCGTGTGTCCTTTTCATCTTGTGGGCATTGACAATTTAGATACGTGCACATTATTAATTGCCAAAATTTTAAATATTCAAGTTTTCCTCCCTGTATTTATTAGTGCTGTGAGGTGTTTTTTTTTTTTGTTTTTGTTTTTTTTTTTTTTTATATTTTTGTCCATTTTAAGTTGTATGTGAATCTGTTGTCCACGTTTATATTCTTAGTTAAGGTTGAGATGTTTACATAGAAAAGCAACTGAATTAATCTAGAATGCTTTTTTTTTTAACACTGACAGTTCTGACTTCACTTTGTGGGTATTATTATGATTATGCTAATTCTGGTATGGATATTTTAGAATAGTACTTTTAATTTAAATATAGCATTTGAGATTGCAAGAAAGAATGACCGATCATGTTGGGGGACTTGTAGAAACGCACACCCCACAATTTTATTTTGCCAGCACTGACTAGAGGGACATAACTTCAGGACACAAGTACTTGTTTTATTGTGTTTAATTCATGTGTACTAACAAATCTATCTCAGTGTTGTCTTTGTTAGTCCGAATTGCTTGTCAGTTTATGATAGTCGTCGGGTACCTAATCTTTGTGAGGAAGAGGATTACGCTCAAGTTGGAAAACCTTTAAAAATGTGTGGTGAAATACGAGCAGCTTGGTGGGAAAGCAAAAATCTAGTCTAATATCTTTTATTGCAGTTCTCACATAATAAGAAAAGTGTTTTGACAATCAGTTGGCTGGGCCTATAGGGGTGGTGATCGTTCATGCAGGAGAGTAGCACCCTTTTGTTGAACCAGACTCATCAAGAATTCAACATTTAGAGAATTACTAGCATCTTATGAGATTAGTCAGATTAGTCTGTGTACTGCTGATTTTTGTGTTATGAGAACTATCAATTTTTGTTCTTAGTTTTTTTTTTTTTTTTTTTTTTAAACTCTGTGTGGTTCTGTCAGCCTTTCCTGTAGATGTGTTGATATGATTGAATTTTCTATACTGATTTTTGCATTTTCCCTTATTTTTATTTAGATCTGTGCATTTTGGTTTGGTTGCTATATCATGTCTCATTGCAGTGTATTGAGTGTGGGATCAAACAAACTATTGGTTGTGTTTTGTTAAAGCAGTGAAACAGGATTGCATATTGCCGTTCTAAAGAACACAATGCAGAGATAGTAATGGATTATTCTGCCATGGCCTTAATGCTGTGGACGTCTTGGGTGAACATTTTATGGATATCTAGCTGGCCAGGTAAGAACTGACTGTTTTTGCACCTTATATTTGCCCAAATATCAGTCATAATGCGAAAGGGAGTTTGTTTTCCCCATTGAATGTCCATTGTGCGATTTCTTGGCCTGGCTTGTCAGGAGCTTTGTACTTTGACAGGGTTGGTTAGTAAGTGGTTGTAGGTTTTAATACATAGCTTTATATGGGATAGGGGTTTTGGCAATGGATCCATTCTTCATTAAACTTGAAATGCAATATATATAGTATACATCATGTATACTGTTATAATGCAAATAATTGAATGCCGCCTTAAAATGCAGAAATGGTGTAATAATCTGTGATGCTGTTTAGCTTCCCCATAGGTTTCACTTTTCATGACTTCTAGTTGAGAATTTTTAAACTCTTTTATACCTATGCATTTATAACCAAGAGAGTTTAGTGTTATTTGTGTATATGAATTTAGCTAATGTGTATTTTAGTAAGTTTAAGATGGGTGCTTTAATCGGTTTCATAGTGCAAACCCCTATACTCATTGTAGCAGTATTATCCCACTGAATACTATATTTTATTATAGCTGACAATTGCATATTAGATATGGCTTTCAAGTTAAAAATATAAAGCCTGCTATATCCTACGGTAACTGAAGCACAGCAAGTCATAATTGTTGGTGCTAGACCTCTTCCTGAAGCAAACATTTTTGAAAATCTTTTCTTTACCATAAACTTAAACCGTGGAATAAGTTTTTAAGTTCAAGGGTTTATAGCATTTTAGTATGTAAGTTATTCATTACTGCCATTTTGGTTCTAACTCTTGAATACTTGACTTTAGTTACTTTTAGTATTGCCGCTGGTCTCAACCTGTACAAGTGGATGCACTTTGAAGGGCACTGGACATATGCCATTAGTAATTGTGTAGAAATGACTACATGGCCTACCTCTTGTTGCCTGTTGTTAATGTTATGGTAACATCACTGCATTAGTCATTTCTTCATAATTACACATGTGGTTGTGTGAAACAATTTCTGTTAAAGTCTGTGGACTTGATAGGTGTCACCTAGAGACTGTCCTTGTTAAAAAGTAGCTAAAATGTGTATATCCTTAGAGGGTGTGCTTGGTGCCACAGTTTCAAACCAGTAATAAAGTGCTCAAGTGCTGAGCTTAGAATGATCCATCTAAGCCTAAACTACAACTTACAGAAAGGATATTAAAAGGATAATCAATATAGAAAGTGTACAGTGGTAATGGCAAACGCTGCGCATTTAATTTTGATGTAAAAGCTCCATCTGTGTGGCGCACATTGACGTTTGCATGTAATATACTTTTTTTTTTTTTTTCAAAGTAATTGTAATTAAGTAGTAAGTAATTTTTAAAATTATAAACCTTTGTTTGTCCTTTTATTGGTAGACACTTTGTCCTGTGACAAAAGTGATGACTGCTTTTATTTTTTGTCTTTGACCTTTTAAAGCCAGCACCTTAGATTGTCAGAACTCTTAGCATATGCAACTCTTCCATAATAAAACAAAGTTGAGGTGTTTTTGCACTATATCAAGAGCTATGTCTAGGTTGGTGTCGTAGGGATTGCGGTTTTAGGAAAGATCTGGTTGCCCTGATCACAGAAAACGCTAAGGGATACTGCCTTTTTGTGTTTTTTTTTTTTGTTTGTTTTTCTATTACACACAATTTGCATACAAATTAGAATTGGCACATAATTTCAATTTGACACACAGACAATGACAGCCTATCTATGCAATGTTTTTCAGAGCCATTTATCATGATTATTGGGTTAGTATTCATTGAAATAGCTGTATGTTGAGCTCATGTAATGTTAAAATTAGGTGAGATATCCATTTACTATATATTTTAATGTTTGTTAGATTTTAGCTTTAGGGTTATGATCAGTGTAATATGAAATGCTGGATGAGATGAAATATAATTCTTATTCCTTTGTCTATGCACAGTAAAACAAACTGCATATCAGCATTTGGAGTTTAACCCAGCTAAACAAGCATGATCATGGTGTGTTTTAAGGCTTTCGTTAAATATTTTTTTAGTTTGATAAAGTCTGTTGTTAAATCTTACTGAATTAACAGGGTTGTCATAGCAAAAATCTAATCAAGACTCTTCGTTACTTTTAGCGTAACTGAATTTTCAGTTTTAAAATGAGTGAATATCATTTTATTTAGCCAAATAATCATATGGAGAAGATGTTCGGATGGCCAAGTCAGTCTGTGACCCTTTTTATGTAGCTCCGATCAGTATGTAGCTGTAATTTAATCATATTTGGACTTCAATTTAAACCCCTGTCATTATATTAACTCCCTTTTGGATAACAATTTGATAAACTGAAAAGGGGATTTTGCTTTTAACTTCGATATTTTAATCCAACTATACTATAATGCCCTGAGTAAAAGTTTCTCTAACTTTGCACTATAATTATATATGCTTAAAACCATAATTCATAATCAAAGCTTATTTTTGTTACTCAGATGTAGTCTGTTACCTTTCTCTGTCTACTGAAATCTGAATTGAAGAAACAACTTCAAAACATGGGGTATTTTTCTGTCAAAGACGTAATGTATATGAAGGTACTTGATGGCATAGGTTTTGTATAGGGTATCATTTGAGTTGGTGCACCTTGTAACATCTTATGCATGCAGTTGTTGTTCAACCTTGTAAAGGAACAGACGACTAGAATTCCATCTTACTTCATGGTGAACTTCGTGTTTATTATGAACATACTATCACAAAGTATTTCCCGTGCATGTGCTTAAGGTGCTTCACTGTAAGACTTGTGTGTATATATAGGGCTATTATGTGGTATTTCTATATTTAACTTTCTAATGTGTGTAGTTTGAAAAGCATCAAACTCCATCCTCGTGTGTGTGTGTGTGTGTGTGTGTGTGTGTGTGTGTGTGTTCCAACTGCTTGTCAGACCCATATAAATCTTAATTCTGCCTTGTGACACGTACTGACAGTTTCTCAAACATAAATTTCTATGAGCACAAGTGAAGGGCTTTACTTTGCAAAGTCTCCTGTAAAATATTTACTGGATTTTTGGCCTCCTACAATAGCCAATTCTTTTTGGTTCGTATTTTTGTTCCAATAACACATTAAAAACAATCAACTTAAGTAAGTTTACCACAAAAATAGGGATTTATTTTGTTTTTCTTTAAAAAGCATTGGGCATTGGTAAATCATATTTATACATAATACTGTAATGCAGTGCATGTTTGTGTGCAAGAATGAAAATAATTAAGAAATAGAAAAAGATCACTGGCTTAATAACTTGACTTTTTATACCGACTTTGAAAACTACCTCAGACTGGTATTGGGTGCTAGCCTTCTGTATAGCCCTAATTTATATGATCATGACAAAGAATAATAATGGTGACCAAACAACACAAGCCAATACTGTGTTGGGTATTTAGTCTTTGCATTTTATAGTGGATTTTGAAGAGAGATGTGGGGACCAAATTGTGAGTTTGAATAGTTGCCTTTCGTTGGACTGTAAATTGGCATTTGGCAAAAATTTTATAATATGCTCATCACTAAACATTATTGCCTTGTGTGTTAGTTTTGTTTAAACTCAGAAAAAAGATGATCTGCTAGTTTCCGGGTTGAGTGAATATGGCGCAACAAATCAAATATTACTCTTGTCTACCTGGTTCACATTAGCTTGCTACATTAGTGGTTACATTAGTAGGCTACTCTGGGTTTCATCAGTGAATTGTGAGATTTTTGCAAGCTGTCATTGTCTTTTTTTTCATATCCATCACTGTAGAGTTGTGCCATATGTAGACTAACCAGAATGACCCACAAAGCACTATGTTTTTGCAATACCATGTAAAAAGCGAAACTGCTGCGTCCAAATGTAAGCATGTTTTGTAGGGTTTTGTTTTTTTTCCCTTAAGTTATTTTTGGCAGCACAATTTCTGACACAAAATAACCATCTTGTAAACCTTTTAAGTTGTGGTCTCAGCATCTGTAAGAAAACGCTTGAACCTAGTGAATAATCTAATATTCAGTATTGCAGTAACACACTTGAGGGTCTGCTTGGTGAAAACTCTGCAAAAATCCAAAACACAAGTCGATAATAAGCTATTTAAATTAGATTATGTTGTGCAACAGCGTATACCGTGCTAAATGTATCAAAGGGAATTCACTTATAAATTTATTAGTTATAAAAATGTCTTACAAAACAGGATATATGAATACACTGGCATATCTCATTTTGGTCTGAAGATATTGGCAACATTAAAGAAGGTACAGAAGGTTGTTAAAAATAAATCTTGGTATTCCCGGTGAGCTCAAGACAACAGTCTTGTTTGTATGTGTGCCTTTTTAAGATCTGTCTCATCTCTCATATGTAAAGCGGGTGATAATCCTTTAATTTGACCCATTTCATTGCCACATCAAATAACTTTTACAATTATAAATCATGCAACCTTGATTAAATGCTGCATAGCATTATCAGTATTTGTATTTTGCACTTTCGGGGGGGAAAAAAATGCCCTATTAAAATGGGGCAGTCAAACTAAACGAAACTTAAGACGAGGTATATTCTGCTATAACAGGAATTTTAAAGAACCATGTGAGTTTTCTAAAATGTGCTTAGACATGAAGTACCTCATAAGCCTGATATATGCTGCATTGACTTCATTTGTAGTTTGTGAACCTGTTTTTTTTATACATATATATGTTAATACTATTTTCCCTACAGGGAGGTTCGTGTCTGCAAGGCAGTGCTTATGCCTTTTATTTCACAAAAAGCCTTTTGTCTTCATTGGCTTATCGCTGGGGCAAAGTTTAGTGCTGTAGAATAAGCGGGGGACAGGGCACATGATCTCCATTTGATCATTCCAAATATGGTTCAGTGTATACTGGCTTCTGATTTTAGGTAGTGTTTACCACTTTGTGTTCATAATTAGTTAATTTAATTACATTTGCATCAAATGACAGTTGTCTCTGGTAGAGCTATATTCTCTTCTAATTGTGCACTCTGCATTCACCCCTAGTCCTCTATTAGCCCTGGATCTGTTTCTGAATACTGACAGTTATCTAGCCTTAAAATATGGTTTTAAGTTAAGCATCAGCTTACATCACTGCCAGTCGTGTTGACGATTGTCTTAAGTCTACCTCCTATGAATGTAGGCTCATCCTGGAAGAACTAAGCCTGACAATGACAATCTTCTGTCAGAACTCATTCTGCATTTTTAAGTAAAACTGCATAAAACATAGGCTCCAGAACACTCCAGTTCCTTTGTGTTCCTGTATCCATATGAGCCATGGAAGTGACCAAAGGATTTAAGGTGCGTCTGCACTGCCTTGCATGACCAAACCTCCACTTCAACCATTTTTTTTTTCTTTTCTTTAAATTCTGCTTAACCACCTGCCAAATTAAATTAACTGTCATTCCTGTTGTGATGAGAGCTTTTATTTTACGTTCTTGTTTTTGGGACTCACTGCTAAGCTGTGTTTTAATGTATGACCTTTTGAGTTTTTCATGTATACTTTTATTATCATTGCAAACTCAGTATATGCTGTACACCCTGCTAGGATATAATGTGAATATGTATCATTTAATATAGTTGACTCTTTTGCTTGACTGTATATTGCATTGATTAATAAACTGAAGATTCTGACATACTTTTGCATATTGTTGAGGCGTAATGCTGTTATTTGCGCTGTCTTCCCCTGAGGTTATAAATATTGAAATAAATGGAGACGTGCGGATGATTATTTTAGCATTTTAGGGGAAATAAACAAGAACCTGCAATAACCTTCCATTAAACTATTAAAGTTTCACAAAACTGTATAAAGAATGTAATGGCTCATTATCATTGGCTCATTGTGGGGGTCCCACTGGGTCCCTCAGTCATGAGCAGTATAACTACAGAGTGAGACAACGAGGAGTATGCCCAAGAGAGGACCCATGTCTGGAGAGATAAATGGATAATGGGCAGATTTTCTTACAACTCACAAACATTTGGTGTAGTTTCAAAATGAATGAGGCTAAAAAAGAAGCATTTGATCATATTTTATTAAACAAGATAATGAAATGCACAATAAAACTATGATTACACAATAAGACGCAAACTCAAATCGAGGGATTGAGTAGCAAGTGACATAATCATGAGGGTGAACAAAAGCATGTCTGACTGGATGAGTGTGTCACACATTGACTGTACAGTGACTGTAGGGTGTACGGTCACCCAAAACTGCCAAACCACACTGACCATGACGGTGCATGGACAGGATCAGATTGTCCAGCAGTTCTTGTGGGATCCTCTGCCACAGGGCAACTTCTAGCTCTTCTAGTGTTAAAGCATTAGGAAGCATTGGATGGTTTGTCAGACATCTTCCCAGTACATTCCAAGATTGTTCGAATGGGATTTAGGTCTGGAGAACATTAAGGCCAGTCCATTCATCGATGCCAGCATTGGTGATTGTACCGTACTCCACGTAATCTGCAAACTGAACCGTGACTCTACAGAGAAGAAGACAGTTGACCACTCATCACACTGGCGATGCTTATCAGCTTCCCTTCTACATGTTGTACGGTGTTTTAGCAGATAACAATGTATGCCGTTGGTCGCCGGGCATGCAGACCAATGCGATGGAGCCAATTTGGTATGGTCTGGTTTCATATCCGTCGTCCAGTGGCAGCAAGACACTGTCTCTTTAACTCTGTTGTGTTGCTACACCTGCTCATTCTTGCTAATAATGTCAAGTAGCGGTCATCTCTTGCTGTTGGGGCTGATGTATGACCCTGCCCTAGTCTTCACACAGTTCCAGTCTCTTAAACACATTTTACAGTCTGCTAATCATGCTTTGGAATGTTCCAAGTGTTGTTGCCGCTTTTATCTGTTTGACCGGCTTCAACTTGTCCAAGCCTTGCCTTCAGGCAAATCATGTCGCAGAGGCATTGCAAGGGCTCGGAAATTGCAGGATGTGGACATAGAAAGGCAACAGCAGAAAACTTTCTATCAGCTCAAACTAGTCTGTCAATTTTGATTGGACATTTGGCATAAACAAGAATATTTTGCGTATGGAACTGGATGTATTCTCTCTCTCTTTTTTTTTTTTTTTTTAAAGACCCTAGAGGTGGCTGTGTGATCCCAGCAGATCATCACTAAAACACTGACCAACACACTACCCACAACCAGGCCACATTCACAGTCACTTATCACCTTTCTTCTCCATTATTTTGCTAATTTAAACTTCAGTTCACTTTTGTTGAGTTCTGGCAAATGACTGGCTGATTAGATACACTTTCACGGCCTCAGTGCATCGCGGGTTTTCCAAAAATATTCATGGAAAACTCAATCGTGGATTTTCGCCGTTTTGTAGGTTTTTGCGGAACTTTTACATAAAAAAAAAAAAAATCACACAATGTATAAACATATTTAAAATATTAATTCTAACGGTACAGGAATGTTATAAATCATAAAATATTACGATTTACAGTAAATAGCTGTTGTGTGTACTAATGTGTAGGATATGACATGCTGTAATCTCAGCATGTGTGATACGAGAGTGATGTATGGAGTGTTAAGTAAAGAGAAGGTTCATTACTTCAGCGTGTTGCTTGATTATTCAACAGTTAAAAACACTACAATAGTGTATTTACTCAGCGGATGAATACT
>JAVSBV010000086.1:1206274-1220932 GCA_033117975.1 Parotocinclus spilosoma | reverse complement strand
TTTCTTCCTCCTTCCTTGTATTGATTCCACATAGTCCTGGAGAAATTGAAAAGTGTTAAAAAATAAATAATTATTACATTTTTTTTTCCTCCCTCCTCAGTAGGTTCTTAAGTAGGGACAACCGAGGAACAAGCAATTAAAAAGTCTGACCTTACTAACTACTTAGTCGAAGTTCTTCAGCTATCCACAAGGTGGCAGCACCCCATTTTATTTTATATGCGACACAGCCTATGAACTGAGATAGACTTCAGCCTTAAAATCTGTAAACAGTAACACTCACAACCAGGTGACCTCTAGGTTCAGCTTGATGGTGCCCAGATCATTGACATCCACAGCCACCACCTGGGGCATTGCAGTGAACAGGTCCTTGGTCTCACAGATAACACTGCCCACAAGAACATGAGTGGCAAGTCCCTTCAGCTCAGTCACCTTAGGGAGAGGAGCAAGAATTATAGTCAGAACCTGCTTAAAACTGCCATGCGTTGTGTGCTGTTCCCACTGGATGCTGGTATGGCGGGTAAAACTGTCACCAGCACGGGATGCTGTTACGGTGGCTTACTGGTCACTGGTCAAAATTCTTATACAGCAAAGTTTATCAGCATAACCAGTAACTATAGCAGAATTGCTCCAGTACTAACTATCCAGCTAAAAATACACATTGAGTACTATGTCTATGCTTTTCACTGTGTTTATAGTTTTTATTGTGTTGCTCTTTTATTCTTGCAGTTATTGTTCTACGTGTAAAGTGTCCTTGCGCCTCAAATAAAATTAGATTATTATTATTATTATTACAATGTCCATAACGAGACTTCAGGATGCCAGGATGAGACCAAGACCAGATTAAAATGTTTTTAACATACAAGACTAAAAAGAGGGGGGAAATGTGTTTGTAATTCACACAAAAAAAGTAACATTTCATTAAAAATATTCTGCAAAAAATAATTAAATAATATATAGCCTAAAAACATTATTATAAATATATAATATAAATATATAAATTCTTACTTAAACTAAGGGGATGTAACGTTTTCCCTTCTTCTCTCTAACTTAATCAGATGTCACCACATAAATTAAACTGAATATAGCAACGACATTCTCACTATTTTTGATTAAAAATAGAAACGATGAAATGTGATGTGCTCCAAATTGAAATATAATTAAATATTATTCAAATAGAAAATATTTGTTCTTTTTGATTATAAAGACTATTGTAATTAAATATAATTAAAAATAGAAAGAGGGGCGCTAAAAAAAAAGTTTATGAACCACTGGTCTACAGGATCCCCTTTCACTGGATGTTTTTTACTTGTTCACATAATTCTCAGTAGCCCACTGAGTTGCCAGTTATTGAAAGACTATCACTAGCTATTTCAGCATCAGTGCCTCAGATGAGAATATCAGATTCTCATTCTAATGTGAAATCAAACTAAATCTGGTCACACAAAAACTTGCTCACTTGATTTTATGTTACACACTGAGGTCATGTGTCTAATTTCCAAACAGGCAAAGCAATAGAGGCTTTAGGATATGTGTTTCTAATAAAGTGCCCTTTTTTTTGCATGTCACATACTGTATTATCCAAAATCTCCAAATTTCCATTCATAAAGATGATGTTCAAGCCATGTGTTGTAGTTTACTTCAAGAACAATAACAGTTACACTGGATAAAAGTGCCAAAAAATTATTTTTAGTTGCTAAACTGCTAAGAATATAACAATGCAGAATAAGGTACTAAAATAGCATTTCTTAGTAACAGGAAAAAGTATGAACTGCTGTTTGGTTGTACTATTGATGTTTTAGACATAAAATGTATAACAACAGATTATTTTAACAGGTTTCAAAAATCTCTTCAGAAGCTCTTATTAAAATGGATAGATTAATTATTTCTCTAATCAATAGGCAGCCTTTAATAGAGCTGCGTGAAGCTACCACCTCACCTTGATGCAAATGAGGTCTGTGATAAGGGGCATGAAGATCATCTCCTCTCCATCCCAACTCTGCCTGGAGTTTGCTTCAATCTTCCCTTTCAGCTTCCAACGCTGGCGTCCATACCGCATGAAAATCTGAAGCAGGGGTAGGAGGAAAGTGATTAACGTAAAGATCAGGAGGGAAAGATTTGGAGGACGATTTAGAAACAGGCTTGTGTGCCCACACAGTCAGCTGCACAGCAAGAAAGAACATTCAGTACATTAGGCTTGTATGAACTCTGATTGTGATCTGGCAAGAAAAGGATCATGATTAACAGCATATTTGTCGTATAATTTGGGAGGGGTCAAGTGGGAAACAGGCACAGAAACAAGAAGTACTATTTGGTTTCCCAACTGCAAAAATCTGTATAGTATACAATACTACTACTATTAAAACAGTATACTATAGGATGATTCACACTACAGGATGAGTCAAATTCTACACAGAACATTACATATTTGAATACCCCAGCAAGTAATGGGTCAGGGGCTCTACTTTTAGGCTATTTCTGGAACACGGCCGACATCTTGAAAGCGGCCATATTGTATCAAGGGCCAGTTTTTTCAATGGGAAGGTGGTCATGTAGTATATCAAAGAATAATTGTGTCACAAATCGATTTGCAATATCTATTGTGGTTAGCAGCACAGAAATTTCTAAACTCAGAAACAAAAACGTTGTCACTGGTAACTGAACATGGAATTGATGATTCTGATGTCTGGGGGCTGCAGCTGCCATATCATCGCCACTGACTTACACCAACTTACACCCAGAAAGACCCCCAATTTTACATAGCACTGTTACATCACTCATAGCCTGTGACTTTTGACTCGCCCTTTATCTTATACTGCTCACAAAAATAAGGGGATATTTCATTATATTTGAAAATGATCATTTTTATGACCAGTGTACAATCTCAACAACTGTGCAGAGTTTTTTCCCAGTATCTTTTATTTCATTGCAGAGAGTATAAACTAGTGTTGTCACAATACTGAGAATTTCGACATTTTCATATGATACTATGAAATTCGAACCAAAGTCAGATGGTGTGCTTATGTGACGTTTTAAGCTTTTTAGGATAAACATATCCAAATACAGTATATTAATAATACACTACAATTCTGTTTACAATGATCAATTATCTATTATTTCATTAATTACATTATTTTAGGCTACATGTATTGACTACTGTATTCCGCTGACTGAGAGAATAGTTTTGGGAGAGAAAGTTTTGGGAAATTTCAGCACAATTGTCTGGATGTAATGTTTTGCCTCTTGTTAAATTCGCTCAGGTCTTATACATCTTTGCAATTCTCTTGTATCCAACATCAACAACAGGAACTGACTGTTCACTTACTGTCTAATATATCCCAGACTTTTACATGTGCAGCTGAAAAATAAATAATCAACATCTTTCTGTTCGAATTCTGTTCCTTTCTGTAGCTGTGGTACAGTAATGTTACATGGGATGACTGCATTGTTATATCATCCCCCAGACTAGAGTGCAGATATGGAATGTGTGGTTTTGGAGGCAATATAAAAAGCATTTCATTGGGCTGGGAAGAAGAGTGTGGTGCTCTCTTACTGGATCAGATCTGAGAGTGTTGCTAGGGTAACAGCCATTTAGGATGTACTTAATGTATTTAGCAGATTTTCAGGATTTTAGTGCGAGCACTTTGCATTTTGGGAGAACCGCAATGCAAAGAGGCTGCAATAAACCCAACAGCATTGAAAGTAAAGGAATTTCTCAAACACCTTTCAGGCAGTATGGCTAAAAAAAGCAAAAGAGAAAGTATACAGCTGCACTGATATCAGTGGTTTTGCGTATTTTGTGGGTCCTTCGACACCCTCTCACACCTTCTACACACTCACTGCCCTTTTTTAGGTACACTTGTTCAACTGCTCCAATCTAATACAAATATCTAATCAGCCAATGTGGCAGCAACACTGTGCTTTTAGGAATGTGGACATGGTGAGATTCAAACCTCACAACATGTCCATAATGTGGGACCATGTTGGAGTAGCAATAAAGGTAGTAGACTATGATGCAGGGTTCTAATCCCATCCCATCCCAACAGCTGCCACTGTTGAGTCCTGCACAATTGCTTGGACTATAAGATAGTCTCAGGTTTTAGTCAGTTTAGTCACTATGTAAGTGTAAAGAGGGGACAGATCCCTTCAAACTGTTACTAAATATTGGAAATGTCGGTACCACATAAGTGCCTGTCAGTGTACATTAAAGTCACTACTCACCTCATACTGATCGCCTGGACAAAGTCTCGCAAAGCCAGCCAAACCTGAGGTAGAGCACACAGGGTTCAAACTAAATTAATAGCTACAAATAGAAACTTACAATTGGTGTTTAAAACTGTAAAAGTGTTTACCTTTCATTTTGATATGGAACTCTCCCAACAGATTCTCCAGCTCCCCTTGAAAAGTGCTCATGTTCTACGGGTAAAGTCATAATCACACAACACAACACCGTGATCAGTTTATAATTTATATTACTATAATTGTTTTTTCTTGTTGCCCTGGTCAGGGTTGTGGGTGGCTTCACATCCACTTGACTAAAGGCAGAGTAAAATGTTGCCCTTCCCCACTAATATCATGGTGGTAAAATGTCTGCTTTTTCCTGGATTCCTGAGCAGAACTACAGGTTACACCATGCAAATTCACTACAGGCACTACATTTCCCACAATGCCCCAGCATATTTCCAAAAGCTTGACCGGCTAACCCTTTCAGTCAGAGACAGTTTCTCTTATTATTACGCTTAGAGTAATAGACATTAGCAAATATTTATAGGGACTGTGGTAGCCTAGCGGTTAAGGTACTTGACTCTGGGCAAGAAGGTCCAGGGTTTAAACCCCACCACTGCCAAGCTACCACAGTTGGGTTCCTGAGCAAGACCCTTAACCCACCATTGCTTGGATTGTGAGACTGTATGAATTGTAAGTGGCCCTGGATAAGGGCGTCTGCTAAATGACATAAATGTTGGCGACATGAGCCATGAGACTGAGCGGAATAGAGAGAAAATGTCTATAACTGAAAGGGTTAACCGGTCAAGCTTTTGAAATATGCTGGGGCATTGTGGGAAATGTAGTGCCTGTAAATTTAAAAGAAAGTCAACCTTGCGGCAGACGAGGTAATGGCAATTCATAGCTATATGATTTGATTAGCCATTTATTACCACAAAACCTACCAAAAGAGCAGATTAGACTACTTGGGCAAAGGCATTCTTTAAACTAACAAAGGCATTAATTACGTTAGAATAAACAAAACTAATGCAATAAATACAAATTTATTTAGTGTTCATTTGTTCTTCATGTTTCACTGATGGTGGAATCCCAGCAACTTTAGTGTTAATTCACTTTATAACTTATTTTTAGGTTTTACAGGCTTATTGTTACACACAGCTATGCCCCTATGACTGATTGGCAAGCAATGGGCTTTAGTAGTGCCCCTCTAAATACTGTGCATGCCCCAGTATTACAAGTAGGCTAGAAGCACCCTGTCATGGCCAGGAGCAGCACTGGGTTTCTCAGACCAACTAAACCTCAGTATATATTAGTATACTCATATGTTAGTTGTGGACATATTGTAGTGTGAGCAGGAGGATCACCTCTGTGTATTCTTTGTAGCGCCTGTTGACCTCAGCCAGGCTTTCTCGTGTTCCTTTAGTCGAAGGTGAGGCAGTGAAGGCTTGCTTCATCTTACTAGCCCCCTCTCGCAGCCTCCTCTGAATACAAAAGCCCTCGTACAATTCATCAACCTGCGGAAACATAAACACACATCTTGAGGCTTAAAACTATTGAGGGATGTAAAAAGGCGCCAACTCACTGATTTAAAAGGAAGGGAAATAATAACACACATAAAAACGCCTAAACCTTCCATTCCATTGTAATTAATACTGGGATTTCCTCTTAGACAGAAAAAGAGCTGGGAAGAAGATGGGGTTGGATCATCCCATTGTGCTGCGTCACCAAACCGTGCCTGGTCTTTCAAATGGTGGGTGTACTATTTGGGGTAGTATGAACACTGACCAACTCATTATTATGGTCTCATGATAAAGAATGTAATTATTCCTGTTTATTTGGATAAAGTTTAAAGTTAAAGTATACTGTGTCCTAAATACTGTCAAATAATATTTTTTATCATACTGCCCACCAATATGTACTATTTAAGGTATATTCTGGCCTAAGCCCTACCAATTAAAGGATAGACTGTGTAAGGTAATTATACACACACAATTCTATTTTTCTAGTTTATCGATTTTACATTTGACAAAAGACGTGCACATTTACTTGTATACATTTTTAAACAAAAAAAAAACCATCAGTGCCTTGCAATTAAAAGGACTTACTCAAAAGCAATTGTAACAAATTGTAAGCAAACTGTTATTCAGTGTCACCATATCTTAAAGAAATGAGTGAAAACATTTCCTATTTTAATTAGGAAAAACAAGTCTTCTTTTAAGACCCTTGCACTTAAAAAAATGAGCACTACACCATACATGACTGCACCCTCTGATGTTAAAAAATACAATTGTTATCAAATGGCGTCATGAACAGAATACGTGACATTGCCAATGTTCTCAATGTGCCATTTTTGCTTTTTCAAATTGCATTGCGTTACACCCATAAAAAATATACAACGACTCAATATCTCTACATAGTAAAAATGTACAGGCACGAGAAAACACACTGAATATGAACCATAAAGCAGAATTTCAAACGAGAGCTAAACATTTTACATAAAAATCAATGCAGAAGATTAAACAGTAGTAAAACTGTCTGACGTAAAGTCATAGTGACCAGATGAATGTCACAATGCCCTTGTATGCAGTCTATCACATGCGCACTCACACAGGGAGAGCATAAAAGAGATTGGCCACTAAAGCCACACGTAAAGCTACTTCCATGTCAGCTTTGTTTAGTAAGATTAGCTTAATTGTGCAGACTAAACATGGATCAAGAGAATAAAAGAGAGCTAATGACAGGCATGGTGAAGGACGGAGAGAAAAGAGAATGGTTAAAAAATAACAGATAACCAAAACAGACTCTGTGTGTGGCTAAAACGTCCTAATCATTTCCCAGGACAGCAGAGGAAAGAAAAACAGACAAGTGTTCATGTGAGCTACCTTTCTTCAGCCCTTTAGTGAGACACACTGTACACATGTGCCAATACATTTCCTACCTACACAGATCAAAGTGAAATATCTCTATACATTACATAGACCAAAGTTTGTTATCCTTTCTAATTACTGAGCCCTGCTATTTCAGCAGCACTTGCATTGAAAAAGCATTTTTAACATAAAACTTACATTTCTGGATTCTTCCGAGTCAAACAGTGGCAGCAGAATAGGTTGTACTGAATATAGTTTTCTCAATATGACACATTTCCAGATTTTTGTTAGCAAGAATCTTAGATTATGCTTACACAATGGACAATAACAGACAATTATTTTGTCATCTTCAATTTAGAACTTGTCGGCTTGTGAAAAACCTCAACTCCAACAGACACTTTGAAAACGTACTGGAATTCCAAAAGTGAGGGCTTACCGTCTACCCTCAGAAATCAACCTCACACCTATGATCCAAAAGCTTCTGGAAAGCTCTTTCAGAAGAACAAAGGCTGTTGCAGAAGGTGGGGGTAAACTCCATTCTAATACTGTTTTGGATCTAAATGTTGATGTCCACAAACTTTTGTCTATATGTTCATACAGAGATTTGTAAAACATTATTATTATTATTATTATTATTTACATTATTGTAAAACAGCTTTCAATCTGTATCCATTGTGGTTTACAAGGAGTATTATTATACCTCTAAACTAATGTGTATGTTTATGCACTAGTCAGTCTTAGTCAACCTTGTTTTTATTAGGGTTAGATATGAGCAGGGCTGGGTATTGTCTGATGGGAAAATGTGAGACTGTATAGTGGTGGTCCCATCTGTTTAGTTATATTGTGGAATGAGACCCACCCAAGTCTAGAATCCTGCACATGGTCCCACCACAGCCATTCTTGCTGCGGTATGTGGTTACGCCAGTTCCTTAAATCCCCTTCCACCTAGTCTGTTACATCTATGTGTTGGTGGGGGCTGAATCAGCATTAATTTGTGGTTTTATTTTTCACAAGTAGAGCTTGCCTTCTCTCACAGTGCTCAGATGATGAAGTCTGCATTTCTAACTAACTTCACTGACCAGTTTGTTCTTTGTTCTTCAGAGGATTCAGCAAGTGCCATCATGTGTGGTGTCACATACTCCTCATATTTCTGAAAGGCAATTAAAAAACGGGGTGTATCCACTGACAGGGTGGGCTGTGACTATTAGGATTAAGGCCTTGAAATATCTTTGTAGTTTTTACAGTGCTCTGATACACATGTCACTAGTGCAAACTGCATGTGCTGACTGTATTTTAGACTTTTTATAGTTTTGCTTTAATAGACAGTGGAATCACAGAATTCGAACACCTCTTCATCGAATTGTACGTCTGTAATACTCCCAAATTCTCTTAATACTTGCAGTCACATTCAGTCCTGAATTTTCTCTATTTGTAGACAGTCTGTCTTACTGTAGACACATGAACATCAAGGCTTTTAGAGATAGGTTTGTAATCCTTTCCAGCTTCATGCAAGTCAAAAATTATTGAATGTAGGTCTTCTGAAAGCTATTTTGTGCAAGGCATGGTTCACTTCAGGTGAGAACAGCAAACTAAACATTCTTTGTGTTTTTATAGGATAGGAAAGCTCTTGGAGAAATCATTATAGCCTAGGTGTTAAGATACATAAACACAATGTTTGCCTTAATCATTAATTGCATAAAGATACAGACATAAAAGGAACAGATTAATCCTGTTTGAATTACTACTCATGGGAAAATGTGATTCTACATCCCAATAAAGACTTTCTCTCACACACACAACAGATGTATAGAGGCAGAGTATATCTGGATCTCCTCACACTGAACCTCAGCTGCAAGGGTGCGGTGCATGTGTGAAAAACAAGTACCAAGGGGCATGGAGACACATTCAAATCTATATTTGAATATACATCCAGTCCCATTATAAAAGAATTTCCTTTGAGAGTGTTATGTGTCTGCTCGGGTATGTGTCCATTCCAACTCACAAGCCAGCAACAGTTTATGCCATATGTTCAGGCAAGCAGTTGTTTGAAATTACACTACTCAGACTGTACAGAAGGGCGTATGGTCAGCCAAGGCCCAAGACATTGGCATGCATGCCTAGGTAGATAATTTGCACTAAGGAACAGAAACTGCATATTTTCCTGTTATCTCAATTGAATTCAGTCACATGAACAACAGTGTTAGGATGATTTTAACTTAAGCGCTACTAAGAGTAACAGTGGGATTCACTAGGTTATGACGCTTCCCACTTCACGTTTCTGATTACGCCTCAATCGTCTTCTTTCTGGAAAGCACCAGGCTCAACATGTTCGCCGGGAAACAGCTTTGCAATGAAAGAGGGTTATTTTTACTCAACCCCAGAGGAAATACAGGCTTTTGTAACAGATTAAGAGTGACCCCTCCCTCTCGCAGTTATCTTTCTTCCCTTTTTTGTGCTCACACATCCCCCACATCAATCATTAGACTTCCTGTCTGCCCTACATTACTTTCAGTTAATAAATGGGATACCTGTGATGCAACAAATAAACACAGCAAAACAAGCCGGTGCATACATGAAGGTCGTTGTGTACAGACTATGAGTGCGTTTATATGTGCTTAATAATCCAGCAACTGTAGAAAAGAAGATTTAATCAGTAATCAGATTTCTACAGAAAGATTTCACTATTTCACTTAAATGTTAAAATTTAGTAATTACATAACCACTTCACTGGCCATTTCACGGGTGCTGCGTTTAATTCCAGGGTTGCCAGATCCCATGAGAGAAACAAGCAGCCATTTCTATAGAAACAAGCCCAAAAGAAGCAAGCAAAGTCACTTAGAATAAGCAGATGTAAGCAATCGTGTTGAATTCTTCCAGGACAACTCTATGCATGAAAAGTAACTGAATAGAGTGTAGAGATAAACGTCTGACATCTGCGTAGGAATATAAATGCCATGACAAATCTGATTACTGAGCAAAAATTGTGCTCCATGTATCTGATTTCATAATTATGATTGGACTATTGAGTGTGTAAACACATGAAAATACAATTCTATTTTTGAGTGGTACCTGGTTCGATTCCTAGACTGGACTCCACTTTTGTGCAGCTTGCATGTTCTCCCTATGTCTGTGTGGGTTTTCTCTGGATATTCCGGTGTGTTCATAAGCGTGTGCTAAGTCATAGCTGAACTAAAATGGTGAAATATCTAAAATAAAGGGTCTTTAAGATGCTAGTCGTCTCGGTCATTGGGTGCATATTGACACACAAGGAAGTTGTTAGCGTGACTGTAAGTTAAAACAAATTCCTTTTCATATTGATACCGATCCTGTGTGGAAGAGCCTCGCTTCAGCCACATTTAAAACATCTTTAATAACAATCTGATGATGGAAGTCTAAAAGTAAGCTTCCGTACTGGCTATGGGGTTAAACACTGGCTTGACAATGCCAGCTTTGCAGCTTTGGACAGCATACAACTTAAATTGAATCCTACTCACAGAACACTGGGTGTGTTTACATGCACTTCATATGATCATAATCAGATTTCTACAGTTATCTGATTATTCAAGTGGTCATGTAAAGAGCATAATCAGATTTCCTAGATTGGATTAAGGCCATGAAATCAGATTAAGAGCTGGATTTTGCTGGATTAGCTCAACAGTCACATTTCTCATCGCATGTACAATAGATTTTTACTCGTGTTTCTGCAGTTATCAGATTAGGTGCATATAAATGCATTCACTGTGTCAGCATGCCATTAGCTGCTGCAGGGTGCATGATGGACAACCCAAATCACCATGTTTGTAAGTACAATATGCAGTTTTCTCAACACTAGTCAGATTAAACTCATTTAGGCATCTTATTTTTTTCCTGAACCAAATCTGCTTTTACATTGAATATAATTTTAAACAACATAGATGTTGGACAGAAGAACTGCCCTCTGCTCACTCTCAATGCTCTACCAGAAGAGAACAGTGGGGACAGAACACACAGCTCTCCCACTTGGATGCGCACACACACACACACACACACACACTTCATATAATGTGTATACTCATTAATGTGCCTATTTCAGTCATAACGAGGTCTGCTCATTATAGATTAATTCTGCAGCACGAGTTTGACCTAGATTCAAATGCAGTTAACCTGCAGCAAAACATTGCCAAGTGGAAGGTATAATGGACTAGAGTGCCCCTTTAAATTACCTTCGAAGAAGCTACTTGGTGTACCAAATAATAAAACAGTAAGCAAACTACAACAAACGACTCAATTGTTAACTTGAACTCTAAGGACAGGCAATGATATTACACAGCTCATTTCAGGACAGGAATCACTCCAAAGGGGCTTCAAAGCTTCCAATCCCATGTTGCCATAGCTACCTGTAGAGCATAAACACCTTACGGGGTTGCCAGTTGGCACTTCACTGTGCATCAGCCACCCACCTGTGAGTGGAGAACAGAGCACAGCATGGCTCTGGAGACTGGGGCACACTGGAAATAAGTTGTGCCAATTACGACAAACAACCCAGCGTCACTGCTAATGGCAGCTCCCACTCACTTTTCACTACTCTGATAACTTGGCTGTCAAAAGGCTCAAAATGAAGTGACTTTACTCCAAATTACACAGCTGTGATGACTATTGGGACAAAGCCTGGCCTTACAATGGGAACATCTGAATCTGGAACTTAAGAGTTCACAGCAACTCAGGCTTCTGGTGTGTGGGTGCGCTTGGCTGAATTGCTTATGTTTGTATGAAGTTGGTTTGTGGAGGAAGTACATAGAGCCACAAATGAGAGGGTGTAGGTGGAAACTGAGAATGTTAAACAGAAGAAGGTTTCCTGCTCGGGCTGGAAATTTATACAAAATAATACTGCAATTGAAACCTATAATAAATAATATTAAATCACCAACAAGGGGTACGAGTTGCTTACTGGAAATTCCTATGCATCCAATTTGTCAGGTGCTAAAAAATCAGTTTAAAATGTATAAATTCATAAAGAATATCAGCACATTCCCTCATAGAACACAGGATGCATAGGCTGGATGAGATGCCAGTTCATCACAGGGCTGGATAAAGGTCACTATAGCTGCTCCAGAGGAATCATACTCTTCCTCAGACACAGCCAGTATTATCTGCATGTGATGTAGGGCCCGGTTAGAAAGCACTGCTGGGACTGGAACATGCATGTGTTTGTGTACAATTGTTGGATGACAAAATAACTAAAATCTGTGAGATATACAAAAGACAAGTTTATTTTTACAACACCTTTTACAATGGAGATTTGTCTCAAAGCAGCTTTACAAAGGTCTAGGCCCAAAGCCCTAACAGAGCAACACTGAGGAAAACAGTAGGAAGGAAAAACTCCCTATATTTTATAATTGGAAAAACCAGGAGTCAAAAAGAAGCCCAACGTCCATGGTCAGCCTAGATGTATTAGTAAGAATTAATCCAAGTTCCTCAATTAATGGGTTTATAGCAATAGTTTAAATAATCAGAAGCTAAAAAAGAGGGAGTTTATTTGAGAAAATAGTAAAATATAATAACGTATAAACTATAATTATTCATTAATTTTCTTAACTACTTAATCATGAGCCGTGTCGTGAGAAAGCCAGTGCCTAGCATTTAGAACAGGGTCCAAGGCAAGAGCAACTCTAGACCCAATCCATCATAGGGCACGTACACTTACACACTCATAAACCAGGGCTACTTTAAAGACACCAATTTGCCCAACACGCATATCTTTGGACTGTGGGAGGAAACTAGACTATCTAGAGTAAACCCACATGGACTCAGGGAGGACTTTATCAGTTTCAGTAATCCTGCTCAGCCAGATTACCCATTTCAGTTGTGTCTATCAAGCTGACACTGTTGGGATTTTAAACAAGACCCCATACTCAACTGCTTAGCTTTAAGTGCAAGTGGCTCTGGTTAAAGTTGTCTGCTAAATACTGTAAACCATGGGTTTCTTGTACAATTTCTTTAGTGCAAACAGGATAAGAAGTAATCAGATTATTGTCCGAGTCATGTAAACCCAGAAGAAATCAGATTATGGTCTGAGTCATGTAAATACATTGAAGAAGACATGAGATTATTGTCTGAATCACATAAGCCCAGAAGAAATCAGATTATGGTCTGAGTCATGTAAATACATTGAAGAAGACATGAGATTATTGTCTGAGTCACATAAGCCCAAAAGAAATCAGATTATTGCCCGAGTCATTTAAATCTGGAGAAGAAGAAATCAGATTATTGTCTGAGTCATGTAAACCCTGCGTTTTTCTATTTTCTGATTACCCAAGTGCCCATATACTGGATCGAATTACTGAAAAAAAATCTGATGCGATTATTAATTGCATGTAAACGCTGTATTGTTGCTGCATGTACTGTCTGGTTTACAACAGCCTGGTTCAGTCCGGACCTGGCCACAACATACAAACAGTGCATGAAAAGTATTTCTCAAACTGAACACATACAAGCTGTCACTATGATCAATCCATGCATATCAGAACAACACACACTAACAAGTCTATGTCACTGCTGTACTGAGAATGGTTCACCATACAATAATTACCGGCCAGCATCAATTTCTGCATTTAAACGACAATGATAGTGCACCTAAAAAAACAGAACAATAGGGTAGCGGTACTTTACCTCAGTGTACATGATCAGATCCGAAAAGAAATCACATCATTAATTACCTTGCTTATATGAAACTCTAGCCGTCGTATATATCTCTCAATCGTCTTAATTTGCTGCAGGGGCAAAAGACAGACAAGTGTCGCAACATTAGAATGTAATCACTAGATATTAATTTCAACATAGCAACACACCCGCAAATAATCCACAGTGTGCTTGTTCTTGCACAACAGCTGCTTATTATGGCACACATTAATATTCTGCCTTCGCAGAAGCTGTGGTTAGACATTTATGGTGATTTATGAAATTCTCTTACCTTGTCCAGATCATAGAGTACCCCCTGAGGGAATAAATAGTCACAGTATCAGTGCACTGTAGCCTCTCTAATTCAAACATCAGATTTACACAACACGGGACAAGAGCAATTGGGTTAATTCTTCATGACTACATGGCAGCTGTGCAGTGTTCATGAAACTAAACTATTCAGCATGCACCTGGATGGCATAGTCATAAGCCTAATAAGAGAAAGAGAGTGCCATGTGCTGCCTCACCAGTCTCGAGTTCCTTTTCATATCCTTCATAAGAGAGGTGAGTTTGTCCAGCTCCACCTGGTGCACTTCCAGATATTCACTGATTCAGAAAGAACAGATGGGAAGCAAAGAAAAATCAGAGGTTTTCAGTTTGCTTGGACAAAAAAAATACATACTACACGTGTGACAAATATTGTTGTTCATCTAAACGCAAATGCACATACAAAACTTTCTATCAACAAGCCTCTTGTTCGAAACAAATCCTAAAGTACTGAAACAAATCCTATTATATACACGTGTCATGTTATTCGATTATTTGGACCAAAATTCCGCTTAATCGGACCAAAGAACGTGTACAGTATGTAATATCTGTGAAGAAACTCCCGAGTTTCTCCCCAGCCCTCTAC
>JAVSBV010000086.1:1181278-1203399 GCA_033117975.1 Parotocinclus spilosoma | reverse complement strand
TAAGGTTATCATTAGGATCAGCTGATATGTACAGCTGTGTATCATCTGCATAGCAGTGAAAACTAATACCATGCTTAAGAATAATTTAGGGTTGGGATGCCAGAGTAGAAAAAGGTTGAGACAACTCTGAAGAACATAAAAAAGAGCTTTAGAAAAACAGCATCCAAAATCGAAGGGAAAAGCAAATAATCGTGGTTGGAATGGGCAGAGCATCTGGCATCAGAATCACAAGGATTCACAACAGTACGCAAAAAAAGGGCAAAGTAAAAACGAGCAATGCGTGCAAGCATCCAAGACAAGGCTTTAAACAAGCACCAAAACACTCCAGCATTTTATAAGCAGATTCATTAAATCATTTATCAAAGTGAGCTTCCAAAGCAAATTTCCAAATAAGCTTTAAATGAATGCATAGCACAGACATGAAGCACAACACACAACATTAACCTGGTGGCACTTGGTGGTTAACACATTTGCCTCTCAGCGCTAGGGTCTCGGGTTCACGTTCTCATTCGAGTGGAGTTTCCACTGTCCCGTGGTCACATTTGTTTTCCCCAAAAACATGGTGGTTAAGCTGATCGGTCATTCCAAATTTTCTGGTATGAGCAAGTGTGTGAGTGATTATGTGTCTGCATGCCCAACGATGGATTCTCTGCTCTGAGTGTTATTCCTTTTCCTGGACCTGATGGTTTGGAGTACGCTGTCTGCTACGTACACATGTTCATCTGCTTTTTATCTAATTAGCCTATCACAAAGTGGCAACTCATTGCACTTAGGCATGTAGACATTGTCAAGATGGCCTTCTAAAGTTCAAATCAAATATCACAATGAGGAGCAAAGGTGATTTAAGCAACTTTGAACATGGCATTTCTGTTGGTGCTAGACGTACAAGTCTGAATATTTCAGAAACTACAGGAAATCTCCAGATCGAAAGTCAACAATCATTCAAATAACTGCTTATTACAACCAAAGTATTCAGAAGAGCATATCTGAATACACAACAAGCCTAAATATGAAGCAGATGGGCTACAGCACCAGAAGTCAATACTGGCTGCACTCCTGCAAGCTGACAACTTAAGCTACAATACACAAGAGCTCACCAAAACTGGTCTAGTGTTAAAATGGTGCCTGACTAAAAACTAGTGTTAGAATGGTGCCTGATATGATGAGTCCTAATTTCTGATGTGACTTGTAAATGGTGGAGACATACATTTGCATAAATGACCAATGCACAGATCCACGCTGCCTTCAAAAAACAGTTTAGGTTTCTGATGGTGGTGTAATGGTGAAGAATACATTTGATGCTTTTGTGTCAGTATGGATCAAAATCTCTTGAGTAATGTTTCTAACTCCTTGTTGAATCTATGCCAAGAAGAATTAAAGCAGTTCTGAAGGCAAAAGGGAGTGAAAGCCAGTACCTATAAAAATGTACAAACATGTTCGGTGCGTTTATGTTTACATAAATACACATAAATTAACTTACTCTTTTCTACACATTAGAGGCTGACATTTTTTCAGGAATCCCACAGGATTCCGGCGGGATGGGACACAACTTTACTACTACTCACGTCATTGGGATGGTACAGGATAAAAAAGTAAACGGGAGCGGGAACCAATAAATAAGACAAAAGACTAGGAGTAGGCACCGCCACGCCGTTTTTTTCTTTTAAGAAACCTACTGTAACGCAATTTTAAAGAACTACAGGGGCCAGAAGCCAATGGTGCTTCCGGCTACAGCTTCCCGCCAGAATTCATAGAACAGAAGCAATGGAGGGAGTAAGCACAAGGACTGCGTCCGAAATAACATACTTCCATACTATACAGTACGCGAAAGCAGTAGGCGAGATGATGTCGTAAAAATTGATTTGCAACGCAAAGTCAGACGTAACAACTTATCTATAAAGGGACACCCTATAACCCTATAACAGGGACTTAGCAGCTAATCCTCCATAGGAAAAACTATAGGGACCAAAGGCCATGTATTATTTATGTTTTGTGGCCTTTAGTTAAAGTTTTTTTAAAATTATTTTTAGGGCATAAAATGTCTCCCTATATTACCACAAATAAACTGTACCTGTTGCCATATCCTTTGAAATAAAACTGCAGAACACAAACTAATCTTAAAAAGAATGGAGACATAAATATAAAAACATAATGGAAATTAAATTAAATTGTATTGCCTAAAAACTAAAATAAGTAATAAAAAAATGGGAGCGGTACAGGAGTGGGAGTCATGTTGAATGGGAGCTGGATGGGAGTGGGAGTCATTTTACCAGGAGTGGGACGGGACAAGATTATTTTCTGTGGGAGTGGGATGGGACAGGAATGAAAACCCACTCCCGTGTCACCCTCTACTACACATGTCGGAGCACTAGACTCCTACTTCACCAATAGGTGTCGACAAACGACCTAAAATCACTACGACTGCCCCAATTTTCTTTCTTGCATTGATTTAGGCCTAATACAAGTCTGATGTGTTTTTTTTTACAAAGGAATAATAATCATAATGCCTTAAAACCTCCTGTGAGTGTAGCAGAATGATAGAATAGAATGAACAGATAGATAGGACTGAGTGATAGAATGAGGAAAAGAGATATGAGTGTAGCTCGGCATTGGACTGTGTGTAGGAGTAAGATCTGCTTTACAGACTGACTGGCAGTCTCCAGGGCTCACAGTAGCGTGGGAGTCTGGCAAACCAGGAGGTAGTTCTGCGTACAGCTCAGGAGGCTGTTGGGCAAATCTGCACCATGCAGCCGCTTCCTCCTTCTCCCCTTTATTCACTTACTCGTCTGTCCCTCGCTGTAGTTCAGCTCTTTTTCCCACATGCCTGGTACCAGCATGGCCTGCCATTGTCCAGGATATCCCCTGGCTGTTAATGACTTCCTGAACACATCGAGAGGCCAAAAAGGCCCTGAGGGTTGCTGATATCGTTATCTCTTTTCTAGTGACTCAGTATATCTGTTGCCTCTAGATATGACTACTGCCTACTCAGTAAGCATTTTCCTTCCTGTCAATGTGGGGTATAATATTAACAGTATAAACATGGTATCATATGCTAGACTGATCGGGTAGCTTGACATTGAACTACAAGTTTAAATTGTACAAAGGTAGATTTCTTAAACTTCAAACTGCCCCATGTGTGTTTTCATATCCATAATAATGCGTACTGACTATGGATGACAAACATTTTAATATTTGCCACCTTCAACTACAATACCAAATCTTTCTAATCTGATTCTCCACTCATTGTCCATTTTATGAGTTCCACTTACCACGTACAAGTACTTTGTAGTTCCATCTATTTACTCTGCTCTGTAATGGTCAGAACAACACCAGACCATCGCAGATCATGTACTATTTGGGTTGTGGATCAGTCTTATTGCAGTGACACTGGTATTGTCGAGGTATGTTAGTTTGTGTTGTACTGGTATGGGTGGATCAGGCACAGCAGTGCTGCTGGAGTTTTAAACACATCAGTGTAACTGCTGGACTAAAAATAGTCCACCAGCCAAAAATAGCCAGCCACCAGCATCCTGTAGGCAGCATCCTGTGAGCACTGATTAAGTATTAGAGGATGACTAAGACAAACTGTGCAACAACATGAAGCAATATGGCAAACATATCTAATAGAGTGCACAGTGTTTAAACGCTCCACCAGCACTGCTGTTTTTAATTTAATAGTATCAGCAAATCACACACTAACACATAACAACAACATTAGTGTCACTGCAGTGCTGAGAACGATCCACCACCTAAATAGTACCTGATCTGTTCTGCTACTGTGGGGGTACAAAGTCAAGGTAGAGAAACAGCTGGACTACAGTCTGTAATTGTGCTATATGTAAATGGAACTCATCATATGGACAATTAATTTAGAAACAAGGAAGTGTACCTGAAAAGTGATCTGTGAGTATATTTTATAAGGCGGTGTTATTTTTAAAAAGCCTTGATACTGGATAATTCAGGGTGTAATTTATGGTATAATATTTATTTATAACAAATTACATTTCAATAAGGATTAATATGTAAATCAGTGTAGTGCATTTCCTTTTAAATCAGGTCTACATGTAGTTTCAGTATGTCGTAAACAAACTATTATAATTGTATTATCTTCAAAGTATAGCAATTAAAATGTGAATTTTCTTGTCAGATTCCTAACTTATCTGGGTGATGCAGAAACTTGATTAGCATGATGTATTAAAACCTAAAGCTCAATAAGACACAAATGCCAGTCAGGTAAGAGAATTGTTGCAGTTTAAAGTTTTGGCTTTTACTGGATTTTAAAACTATGGTGACTTTTACAGGATTTTTTTTTCTGTGGTAGCCTAGTGGTTAAGGTACTGGACTCTAGACCAGAAGGTCCAGGGTTCAAATCCAACGTCTGCCAAGCTGCCACAGTTGGCTCCTTGAGCAAGGCCCTTAACCCACATTTGGTTGGATTGTAAGACTGTATGAGTTGTAAATAGCTCTGGACAAGGGCGTCTGCTAAATGGCGTAAATGTAATTGTAAAAAAAAAAATACTTCAAAAAAGCTTTAGTATGCTGAAAAAAAAAGGTTATCTTAACTTTTGGCCCCCTTCTATTTAAATTCATACTATTTTTAGAGCCGTCCTTGTTCTGAGCATTTTTTAAATCAAGCATATGGCATCAAACTACCATAGATGGTACCCAATCGCCAAAATATTCATTTGAGGAATTGTCATGAGAAATACAGTTTTCACTGCAACTCCATGGATTTGCCACTATTTTGGCTGCTTAGTACTTACAATAATGGTTCTCTATGATATGCAACATAGTCTTTTAATAGACGATTTGTAAGAATATATAAGTGTTAAGGTAGGAACTGTGTAAAGAAGCACAACCAATCAGGAGTGTGTCTAACCTCAGACAAAGATTTTAATGTGACATTAAATGTATTTTAATTCAATTTCATTAGAGAGAGAAGCTAAAAGTGCTAAGTTTAACCATGCCCTAATCTTTTGTAATGATCTGCTCTATTTCTTGGCTTGTCTGAATTACTTTTCCACTGTGTAACCTTGTTGATGTCGATGTTTTACTGCAGGAAAAAGGTCAGCAAATGAGTTGAGGATACAACCGAACAGCACAATTAAGACTTCCTGCCATAGCCTTTACACATTTCCTCACCTTTCTTACTGCTTAAAAACATCCACCCATCAGACCTAAAACTGTCATGTTGTCATTTCTTCATTCAATTTAAATGTTAAAGCACAACTACAACACAGTAATTTACATGATTTATTTAGTGTTGTTCTTAAGAGATTGTCCATTGTGAAAGTGTTAAAGGCTGTCACAACTAATAACAGGGTTTTGACCCCAAGTAACTGTCTACCATAGTTCAAGATATTTCATATAAATAGATGACATGGGGAAAAAATGTTGCACAAATCCTAATTCAGAATTCAGTTGACATTAAGGCTCTGTTGCATAGGTTTTACTGTTTATATTTACAACATTCAAATCAAATAGCAGATGAAATGTGTAATACCACTTATTGCATAGCCTTTTTGGAAAAAACACAAATGAAATTCACTATGACATTAATAATATCAATATGGGAGATGAGAGAGGTGAGAGTACAATAACTGCTTTATAGTTCACCCAGGAACCTTAACAGATCTCAGGAATTTAATTTAAAGGGTGTCCATGTGAATACTGAGACATTTGGAGAACGTTTCAGCTTTTCGTTTTCAGTTGCACTTTGATATTATTACTATTTTAATCATGATTCTATTATTACACCCTGTGTCTGCCATATAATGTGAGTACCTCAGCCCCAGACGCCCATCTCTAAAAAGCTACATTCCCCTCAGTAGCAGGTCAAGAGTATTGTACCAGCACAGCACCCCGTTCTACTAAAGAAGAGTTTCAGGAGTTAATAGCAAAAATATTACAATGTTAATGGGCAAAAATAAATCTATTTCACAATTAGTTTGAATAGCAAAGTAACAAAAATAACACCGCAAGTACTCAGGTACATGAGTTTTGCTTTTCTTCTATCCACATTGTTGAGTCCTGACCGGCAAACTCATCTTGTGGCGTGAAAGTCATTTCTGGTCTGAAATCAAGTCAAGTTCAGAATGCGCCAATCTCCATGCTCCATGGCCGATAAGGTTTCCCGAGATTGCTGGAGGGAGTGACGGCTCCCAGAGAGCTGGGCGAGAGCAGGGGGAACGCGCTGAGTGGGAAAGGGAAAGCTGAGAGGCCAGACAGAGACGTAAGAAGTGGAGGAGACAGCTTTGACGCTGATGCTGCCGTAAGACCTGGAGGGATGGCGCCTGTACTGGGGGGCACCCTGAGAGGCCCACTCTGCCCAGCCTCGCTGATCACCGTGCCAGTCAACCTGCTGCAGTTAAGGGGCTCTGAGGAATGCACCGGCGGAGAGGCGGAGGGAGATGATGAAGATGAGGATGGTGGACTGCTGGGTGTGCGTGATATAGATGTTCCTTGCTGATGCTGTGATAGGAGAAGGGGGTGTGCCAGGTGAGGAGAGCCAAAAGCAGAGCCCCAGGCCAGGTGACCCAGACCGGAGTGAACCTCTCTTTGAGTGGCGTAGTTGCTCAGGTGAGACACCAAGCGAATGCGGAGTGGATCGGTGTTATCCAAGCCCTCGATGATGCTCAGGTAACGGGCTGTCTCTGCCAAGCACTCACGGAAACCCAAGCCACGGTAATCCATGGCCAAAGCATGGGCATCAAAGTAACCTGAAATGGACAGATTGTTATTAATGGAGTCCTTTCACTTGCATTTCAATAAGGAGACTCTTGTTCTTAAGTATTTAAAACTTACTCTACAAATACTATTTTAGTCAGATTTACAGTTTGATCACTGGCATCTGATATGTTATTCATCAGAATACTGTCTAAATCTGATTTTCTGCAAGTGTTGGATTATTAAATACATGGAAACGCACTGAGACCTACCTTTGCCACCAGCTGCATGGAGCATCTTTAAATGATCCACAGTCATTTGCAAAATCTCAGCTTTCTCCAGCTTAGCTGAGCCCTGCAGAAAGGAGAAAACGTGGTTACTTCACTGAGTTTAAGACTGCAAATAAACGGTATGGACAATGAACAGTGATGAAATTTATATTGCTGAGAGTCTCACCTGTTTTTCAAAGGCGCTTGGAACGAGTCTGCGCAGTTCGGACAAACTGTTGTTAATGCGATCTCTGCGCCTCTTCTCAATAATCTGGAAAAAAATATTGTCATATAATTATAGACATGTAAATACAGGTTCTTATATACGTGACTACTGTAGCTACTGCAAATACTAAAAATATTAGGTTATTAAATAACAGACTGCTAACAATGATGATGCTGAAAGTAAAACGTTTAAATATATAAATAAAACCTTTTTCTCCTTTAATAATAACCTATTTTGTAAAAGTACTCACCCCTCGTCGACGTTTTCTTGCCTGTACTTGAGATGTAGAAGGAGACGCTGATCCGAGAGGAGAACTCAAACCACTGCAATATATACAAGCACTGAATTAGTGACCCCACTATATTTTATATAGTCTCATTACATTTTATTAGCAGACCAAAACATTTTAGGTTAAAACAATAATTGATTATACTAGACAAGCACTAATTAAGTATCATCTATTTATTGTGCATACATTATGTATCGATAATAAATAATCAGTTGATTGTGCTTTTAGGAAAAATGCATGGTGTCTTACATATTTTCGTCGGCGCTCTCCTTTTCCACTTCAATATTCTCATCTAGCTCACTGTCTGAGGAGCTGAAATCGTGATTCCTCTTCATCCTGAACTGTGTGTGTGAGTGCGTTTGGGTTTCTCTACTGAGGATGCAGGCGAGCGTGCGTGCGTTTCGTGTCCGTTTGCACGGCCAGCCTTTCCCACGGTGTCATTTCAACTCCGCGACAAACCGGCATGGGCGGAGCTTACCATCAAACCAACCAATGAACGAGCAGTTTTACGTACTGGCTCGGTATTAAACACGCCCGATTTTTTGTATAAGAGCCACAATGAGCCAATCGTTCTTACAACCATGTTCCTCGGCTCCGCCCCTACTCGTGACACCGGCGCTCTGCCCTGGCGGTGAGGAGGAGGCCGGCCGCCTGTCAGCACGCGCGGCCCGTGGGAAAGTTGCGCTTGTTTCCTTTGGGCCAAAGCGGATCAGCCAATCAGGGCGACGGCTGTCTCCGGTGCTGCACTCAATGGGGCAATTGGTCGGGGCGACGGGCGGTCTGCGCGCCAGCGTGTGAACCTGTAATCTAATACCGACTCATTGCGATCAGCCACCGGCTCTGATCTTCAATCTCAGCCCGGGCAAGCTGCAGCGGCCGCTGGGGATTTGCGCCTACTGTACACTCTCTATTGTCAAAAAAATATTTCACCAAAAAAGCGTTTTAACTGATCTAGGGACCGAGCACGCTTCCATCTACCGTATTGTGAGTGATCTTTAGAATATAAAGTATAGAAACAAACGTTTAAATTATCCCAGACCTGCCACGCTTCCTTCCGCCTGCTGTACTGGTATCACTATCTAGAACACAAAGTATAACAAAAAAAAAAACTGTAAAAGAAATCACAGACCACACACGTCACACGAGGAAACACTAAGACACAAGGTATAACTAAATAAAGAAATAAATAAAACTGACCCTTAAGCCAGCACATAGTTTCCTACTCTAGTAATTACAGTATAGCCACAACCTTTTCTTACAGTTTCTAGACCTGCTTTATTCCCTTCAATTCAATTTAATTCAATTCAATTTAATTACATTTTATTTATATAGCGCTTTTTACAACGGTGCATTGTCTCAAAGCAGCTTTACAATATATATTACATTATCTGAAAAAGGCCAATCCCATGTTGAGCAAGCCTAGGGCGACAGTTTAATTATACACGACAAATTAATAATACAATTTAAATTAGTAATAAAATCAATCCAATGGTATCCCATACAGCAATTCTGCAGCTCCATTGCAAATAAATCTTCATCATTTTAATAGAAGCCCTGTTTACTCAAAGCACGTGAGTTTATAACACAGTTATTGAATTATGTAACTCCATAAAAAAATCAAAACCACAATTATTGCGATGAACATTATTCTTCTGTATAAGAGAGTTTTACAGTAATGCTTGCAGTCACATCAGATACAGAGAGCAACTGTTCACATACTTTTACCCCTCACAGATATGTCATATTAGAATATTTTTCTTATGAAATAAATGACTAAGTGTAACATTTTGTCTCATTTGCATAATTAGTCTTACCTTTATCTACTATTAGGACTTGTGTGAATATGTGATAATGTTTTAGGTCATATTTATGCAGAAATATAGAAAAGGTTAGACAAACGTCAAGGCAACACTGTTTAGATTTATCCTATAGAGTAGCCAGTAATTCTATTTACACACATTTTACCCAAAGGAGCACACACACTTTAGAGGAGCACAGGTGTCTAAAGCAGGTAAATGAAGGACAAATAAACACCAAAGAGATTTTTATATAAAAAATTAAATTCATTTTTTTATGATAACATAAACTGATAATGTTGCAAGTTTAAAGAATACTTTTGCATTAGTGGTCTATCTTCTCTTGGTAAGTTATAAATGGTTATAGACAAAACATATAGCTATGCTCTATCATTAATTTGGCTGGTATACATATATATATATATATACGTATATATATATATATATATATATATATATAGTTAATCCATGTGAGAGAAAACAAACTCAAAGAAGCTGGCTTTGACAGACTAGCTGCACAAGCTTTTGGAAAGCATTATGGGAAATGTAGTGCCTGTAGTGAATTTACATGGTGTCCCCTGTAGTTCTGTCCAGCATAAAATTGACTTTTTACAGTATTGTAGTGGGACACAGCAATATTTCAGTGAGCACCTGTCAAAATGTTCCTAATGATGCCCTCTCACAAACCATTCCCTCTGGAAAACTAAAGTAGAAAAAAAGTAATCATAAAAAGGAAGAACAATTCAAAATTTGGAGCAAAATCAGAAAAAGATTTTCACACAACTTTTCTAATTTGACCAACAACAATTCCCACTCTAAGAGGCTCCTAAGTCAACACTAAGTTGAAACTTTTACAGTAATATCCTCTTTAAATGTATTCACAATAACCAAACGCTTTACTAACAGCAAAGAAGTACATTTATGAGAATAACTGTTAATATGTGCAGCACATGAAAGACAGCTGGACAGTTTGAGTTTGGAGTCTTAACATGACAGAACTGTTTCCAACATTCCAGTACCAACAGAACAAGGACTGTGGTAGGGCACAACATAAGTTATGCTCTCTTACCGAAAGCCAAATGTGCCACATAAATAATAAGGTCTGGATTTTTGAAGTGTACAAACTCTAAGAATAGCTCAGATACCACAGAACAGAGGCTGCACACAAACATAGATGGCAGGCTGAAAAGCCGGGCACCGTATCCTTATCGACTCCTGCACAGCAGCACACTTAATTGTGGACAAGAGAAGTCCCTCATTCTGCATGCATGAATGAGAGGAAACACTTTGGACTGTTTTCATGTTGTTCTTTCTACCAACCTAGGTTTTGCGGTAGAGATAAACCCCTCCCCGCGTTTGCCTCTGATTGTTAGTGGGGCGTCAAAAGGGAGGCATTGAGTGGGTGCAAAAGGGACTGGTGTGAGTTTTTGTGTGTTTTTTTGTGGCATTGTGTGTGTAGAGCTAGTGGGAGGAGGAGGGTGACTTCACATGTAACTCAAGTGCACAGAGGTTTCCCACGCTGTTATTTTCTGCTGCTGTCCGCCTTTGTTCTTGAGTCTCATCACATGTTGTGATTAGCGCTCTCACCGGCCTTCTTTTGAAGGTGAAGACCCACCGACACGACGTTATTTCCCTTTAACAAAGCATGCCCAGGGTGCTTTTTTCATTGCAAGACTTGGCTTCTCTCAGTGGGGCCGCTGTGCTTTCAGTCAAGTGCCTTTAAATTCATGCCAAGAAATGTCGTCTACTCAGCATACAAACACATCGGATCAGGACTAAATGAGGCACACCGCTTTCAGAGATCATCCCACAATATTTTGACATGGCATGAATTATTGGTCTATACTTTTCTGTTGGTTTTATTACAGAAGAGCTGACAAAACACGATCGTACTAAAGAGACAACGATCAAAGTCAACACATGGAAATGTTCTACTGTTCAATTGCAAAACACATTAACGAAAATTATGGCTCAAGTTGAGTTATGGCTAAAAATACAAGTTTGGACATTTGTTTTATCTAGTAACAAACAACAAAACCAACAAATATGCTCAGTTTAAGCATTTACAATAGTTATAATAGTTAGAGTTGATCTCATTTCACACCGCACACTAAAGCAATTATTCACTGCCGCACTTCATGACACATAAATCTAACACATGGTACTTTTATTTTGCTTCTTTCCATGCCTTATATGCTTCTGCGCAGTGTGCGTCATTGGATTTGCACAATTATGGCTCCTGATTTATTTATTCTGGCTTTGAATCATGTGTTCTCTCTCACGTCCTATGCAGTCTTGTTTATTGTTGCACCGTGTTGTTTGGAGTTTGCATGCTGGTGTCTCACTTGTCTTCCTCTTGTTTGTCTTGTATGTAAATGGGTTTTGTTAACTAAGGTATTTTATTTTTGCCATAAAAACCTGGTCAAATTACATGGTTTGCTGATTTTACAAATGTGAAGAACTTACAGTATGGCTCATTTTCTGTCTGTATATCTAAGTATACTATTCTTGCATTCTGAGACCAAACAAAAATATGAGTGGCTCATCTGTTGTACAAAAGCTATTTTTATTTACTTTCGCTTTTCTTCAGCTCTGTCTAGGGTTTTTCCTGCATTGCACCCTGTGCAGCCGTCTAGGCACCGGTTTTCCCGCTATCCTGACTAGGAACAAATGGATGAGAAATTGAATTAAATTAATTGTTTATTTCCAGTATGTTGATCAATTATAAATTACAAAAAATCATTTAAAAAGGTTTTTAAACCTGGAACTTGCATTTGGAAAATACATTTGGATTTAAATAGATAACGTGACTTCCACATTAGCCTATCAAATAAAAGAATATTGTCATGTGACCATACTTAAGCATGTGAGCTAGCGGCATGCTTTATTACACATGGTAGACAGGTCCCATGGTAAGTTAATTTTGAGCCATTTTAACTGTATTGTAATAAAATTAAATCCTGCCTTTGATTTAAAACAAAGGTCAGCCAGATCTAACAACGTGCTGTTATGGTATGCAATTTTACAACAGTGTGGTACCATTGTAGCTATTGCTCCAAGTCAGATGCAATAAACATTTGGATGTTTGTAGGATGCCAATACGTTTTATGGAAAGAAGAAAAAACATGTTGTGCTTCTTCCTGAGGGTAGTAAAGACAGTGAGAGCTGTAGTCCAGTTTATGAGTTTATAGAGAAAATGAAGTGAAGAGATTAAGGATGTCAGGGACAGAGAAAGAAGGTTACTGAGGACTTCTGATTGAGGTCATAAGCCTGTCTGGGTCAGCTCCCATCAGTGGAAAATGTGATTGCTACAAGTGAATGCTTTCAACAGACAGTCAGACCTGAGTGGCTTCAGCAGACTGTTGAGGCATCGTCCATTGTTAAAAAAGGCATTAATTCACCTCTGAATTGATCTTTTATGAGTTTAATATGTCTATTAGATTTCATCAACATGGTCAAGCTGGAAGCCTAGCATATGCAAGTTAAAGCCAAACTTCACTTTAATGGCGCAACTGGACCTTTGTGCTGCGAAACCATCCAGAGAGCAATTGTCCAAGTTGAGGCCTTTGCTCAGTTTTGCTCTTAACAGCATGAACAATATTCCTTTGATGAGCAAATACCTCTTTCCAACAGATTGATTTAAAATCTAAAAACCATTGCATAGAACAACACAAGTATTGTATATAAGTAATTTTAATAAATAACTAACTTTATACTGGCAAGATTTAACCAGTGAATGGTACATCTGACCTTGGTACCTGCAACAACATAGTCCTGATAGTGGCAATATAACAGAGCAAAACTTCAAGCTTTGTCATGATAGAAAATTAAATCATGGTGAGAAATTCGCTTTTGAAACAATAAACAATTACAGAGCAAACCATTCTGAATCCTGGCCTGTAGCTTGCATGTTTCCCCATGTCTGAATGAATTTCCTTTGGTCATTGCAGTTTTACCAACTGACATGCATCAGGCCAGATATGTCTCACAGTCAGCCATGTCTTCATGTGATGCCCAGCCTGGTCAGAAGGAACCACAGGAACTAGAATGGTGAGCTACTATATTAGACTTCTGTGCCACTAAATAGCCAGTGCTTCAAGCAGCCTGGACCTGATGATCCAGGGTTAAAATCCCACCTCTGCCAAGCTGCTACAGTTGGGTCCTTAAGCAAAGCCCTTAACACACCATTAATTGAACTGTAAGACTGTATGAGTTTTAAGTCGCTCTGGATAAAGGCGTCTGCTAAATGCTGAAAATGTAAAAAATCAGGATGCATATATTCAACAATGTGCTGGAAACAATCCCTATCTCAACAATCTCTAAAATATGGTCCACCCTGTCATGACAGCATCACCATCCATGGTGCTCTGATGGACTTAGATCTGGTCATGTTTATGAAACCAGTTTGAGATTATCTGAGCTTTGTAACATGGCTATCCTGCTGGAAGTAGCCACCAGAAGATGGTACACTAAAATCATAAAGGGATGGACATGACCAGCAATAATACTTAAGTTAACAGTTGTGTTTCAACAATGTTCAGTTGTTTTAAGTGGCCTAGAAAATATCTTTCACATCATAACACCAAAACCAGCCTGAACTGTTGATACTAGGCAGGACTTATCCCTTCTTTTTTAGTTGTTTACACCAAATTCTGACAATTTCATTCAAATATCATAGCAGAAATCAAGACTCGTCAGAGCACTCATGTTTTCCAATCATCTATTGTCCAGTTTTAGTATGCCTGTGCAAATTGTATCCTCAGCTGTCTGATTTTATCTGACAGGTGGTGGTGGTGCGGTGTGGGCTTCTGCTGCTGTAGCCCACCTACTTCAAGGTTCAACGTGGTGTGCCTTCAGAGATGCTCTTATGCCTAGCTAAGTTGTAATGAGCGGTTATTTGAGTTATTCTTGCCTTTCAATCAGCTCAAATCTTTGCCCATTCTGTTCTGACCTCTGTCAACAACAAGGTAGTCACCTTTCTTTCCATTCTGATGCTCAGTTTGAACTTCAGCAGGTCTACATGCCTGAATGCACTGACTTACTGCCATGTGATTGGCTGATTAGATATTTGTGTTAACAACCTTAACCTTGTTAACTTTGTTAGCTATCTATTATTCCTTGCTTAGTAGCCCACATTAGGTTGTTGCTAAGAAGCTAGTGTAACTAGTACAGCTAACCCAGCTTTCTAGTTCATTATGAATCGTATGATCTATTTTTCACAAAACAATAATCATTGTTTAAGACATATTATGTACACATTTGTGCTCTCTGCTAACTTGAGCTTTGTTAGTGCACCAATATAAGGAACAATTCCTTTATTGGGGAATGCAGAAAACAGATTTGTAGTTGATTTATTTAAATGGGATTCTACAACCATACTGATACGCTTTGAGAATGCTTAGCAATGCACTAGACAGGATTTTTAAGAAAATATCTTCCACATCATTACACTGTAAAAAGCCTGATACTAAACAGGGTGGATCCATACTTTCATGTTGTTTACAGCAGATTCTGACCCTACTCTACCCTAAGAAATATGATGTATAATAACATTTTTGCACTCTGCTAATGTAAGCTCTGTTAGTACATTAACATGTAGAGCAATCCCTTTATTCTCCAATACAGAAAACAGATTTGTAGTTGGTTTATTTAAATTTACGTTTTACATTTAACAGACTCCCTTATCCAGAGAGACTTACAACAACTGCAAATCTTACAATCCAAGCAATGGTGGGTTAAGGGCCTTACTCAAGGGCCCAACTGTGGCAGCTTGGCAGAGGTGGGATTTGAACCCTGGACCATCTGGTCCAGAGGCCAGCACCTGAAATAGAATTACTACAGCCCAACTACATACCACACAGGATTTTGCAACATTTTTAGTAAAGGGCCTATATGTCATTGACCAGGGTAGAATTTCTAAAGCTGAGACGTGAACATCTGGCCGCCAAGTTCCTACACACTTCTTGGCAGACAAGCGGTGCTTGACGGTGCGCCTGGGTGTCCAGCAACCAGTGCAGACAGATGTTGTGTTCTCTGAAACAATGTTTTGCACAACCTCTAGCTCTTCGGCAGGACAGGCAGCGGGACTTGTTATTGTTTATAAATAGCAGTGCATTGAGTCCACTCACAGAGGAAGACTGGCTTTGTTTTGTATACTGGGAGAGGAAGCAAAGCCTAATTCCCTTCTGAGACGTGTGTGACACCTTGTATTGTGCAGCTTGAGTAAATGTGTGTGTGCGTATACGCATGCATGCATATGTGTGCGTTTATGGGCGAGTATGTGTGTGCGTTTTTTTCCTCGTTCGTTGTTTTTCATGGTTTCCCTCAGATCCCTGATCCCTTACCGTGACATGTCGAGTCCATTTTATGCTGTCTGAATGTAATTCACTCTCACCCATTCGTACACTCGGCGAGCGTGCGTGCATGCGGGTGTTTGAGCATGTGCATGTGTTTGAGCATGTGTGCGTAAGCATTGTAACAATGATTTGTAGGATTCCTCTTCCTCTCTTAGCGTGCTGCTCCCTTTGATGGCTTTGTGAATCATAAAAAAAGATATTCTGGTTTCTCTTCTCGGCAAAGCTCCACCAGCTCCACCCAAAAGCCTACAGTCTGCCACCTCACCCCCACACAATGCATAGATTCAATACTGTGTTAAGTGGTTTCACTTGCTATTGTCTTTGGGGTGCAAATGAGCTCGCCCCCATGACAATTGATAATAGTTGACAAATATTATAGAAATTCCTGTTTCATTGAAGAAAAATTTGGTTTAATAAAAGCAAGTAAATCGTTTTATGTTGCAGTATTTCTCAACCTTTGTTTCCAGATGAAAGCTAAACACTGATTGGTATTTAAATCACAAATGTTTGATATAATGTATATCACAATTATTTAGATCAGTTAAAGTGCTCAATTATTTATAAGTATGAACCCCTTTAACGTCCATCTGGTCATTGCTTGTTTAGCCTTAACAACCAAGGTCTTAAACAGTATAATACATTATTATAGGAAATAAAAATAATTTTTATCAGCCCATAACAGACTAAAAACAGTAAAGATGTGTATGATAAGTAAGATAAGTATGATCTTATGGTATACAGTGCTGTACTAAATTGTAATTACAATATTTAACTTAATAATTATTAACGATTCTTATGTTAATTACTTATTTATGTGTTGGAAGCGTTTTAGTTTTTGCTTTGTTGCACTGCAGTACAGTGCATTTAGCTTCTTTTGCTCAGCTAGTCACACAGGCCAATCAACACTGCAGATCCACAAGCATGTACCCTGAACATTCGCAGTAATTTGCAGGGTAGGGTAGACACCACTGATGTAGCACCGGGGGATGATCCCCTGCTCCGTTTGTCCTTACCATGCCTCAGACAAAGTCAGTCGTACCTGTGTGGAACTTGATTGGCACTACTGTGCCTATGACCCGTGTTAGGATTTGGAGTTGAACGTGAGGGTAACCCTGAGCTGTAGATTTTGATCATGGGTGCTTATATCCCTTTTTTGGACTCCTGTACATATACAGTGAAGTCATATAGATACAGATAAAGATCAATGTGATGGTTTCTCTTTTCAAAGGTATCAAGCTGATTAGCTGTCTCAAACGCTACAGTCTGTGTCTTTAAATAAGTCTGTGATTGAGCCTGGAAGACATAAGATGCTAAGTGCGTGCTTTATTTATGTATAATAAAAAATACTGATTTTGCCTAACTAACTTACCAACTATAAACAATATATAGCAAGACAGAAAATGGCAGTTAGACCATCTTGCCTGGTCTCATTACTCAGTGCAATACATGGTGCTTATTTTATTTGTCTTGGGTTTTTATAGATGTTATAAAGTATAAAGTAAGATTATATAAAGTATTTTGTAAATACTGTGGTGCACTACAAATAACCTCCCTTACCACAACAGAGCAGTTCTAATGTTGGTCAGCAACAAAACATCAACTTAATTTGAAATCAATTTATTTTCTCTAATGTTAAACAGCTGATAACACGGAGCTCTGTAAAAGTTGTGATTCCTCACAGAACCAAACTTAATTCAGGAAAATTTGAGTTACAAATGTGGGTCCTAAACACAAGGCAGAATTTAGTGCAGACATGCAGTGATGTGTTTTTGGACTACATAACTGTGGTCCAAGCCATCAGATTAACTCCATTTAATTTAGTTGAAATGCATCCAGATATCCAGACGTTTTGGTAGAAGCCAAGCTGACTTCAATTGTAACTACAGCATTTTTATCCTTTTGGAAGTATGATGAAAGGAGCCTGATGTTTTCCTGTTTGTTGATATGAGGTTGGCATTGGTCTGAGATGTGATAGTTCTCTGGGAACTCTCGCGGTCATAATGAAGTGTTTCAAGTTCTGAGGTGACTCGGTGTGGGTGGCCATCAGCCACAGCACTGTGGCCTGGAAAGTTGGTGGGGGGCATGGGGGGCTTCTCAGGTTTTGCTACTTTCATCTCTGTCTGATTTAGCAGGATGCATATGTGTATGTCCATCTGAAAAAGAAATCTGATCTTTTCCCGACTGCAATATGCCACAGAGAATTTAAAATGGATGCAGTTATTTAGAACATGACAAAGATTTGAATCTGTTTTAGATTACCCGTGCACAGTATGGATTTTAATGTCATTATTCTGTCAGGCTGACTGGCTGCAGTCTCATCTCCAATCGCTAGCCCTGGCCTTTTTATCTGAAAATTAAAAGAGTCTTTTTTGATGGATTAAATGTGTAAAAAAGACTGTGGTGTGAAATCTGTCTAAAACTACAAACTATAGGTTACCATACACTTGAAACAAAGAAATAGATAAGCAAAACTGTGTATCTCTCTAAGGATCTACATACTGCTAGAGGCATGTCATTGGTTTGGGAGGGTAGTTAGGAGCCAAATGACAAAAATAAAACATCACACCAGAAAAAAAACTAATGTGGAACTGGATCCAGAAGTAGCTTTTGATTAAAATCTTTCTGCAAAGCTAGGTAGAACAAATAGGCTCAACAGAAAAAATTAGTTAACTGTAACTGAAACTTACCTAATAACATGTAACATCATCACAATAATGAGAAATAGGTAGGCAAGTTTCTGAAGGTAGGCAACATCTTGCCCTGAATGTCTTACTCGTTGTCTCAAGTTGTCCCACAGATTTTTAAGAAGATTCATATCTGGGATTTTGGAGGCCAGTCCAGATTGATAACCCACATATTCATCATGCCAGTCACTTACATTTGTAGTCCTGTGAATAAATTGTGGTTCAGCATTCACATAATTAAAACCCCCAGAATATCACAGAAGTTCCTCTAGGTTGAAACACAATATGCACGCAGTCCTTATTGGAGGCTTCCTGAGGTCTAAGATGAACACAACACCTACCACAGTCCACATATAGTCAGAAATCGACTTTTATTTAACTTGTGGTATGTTATCTGACTATTATTTTGGTGTTAAGTATTAGCCGTGTTGTGTGTTTGGTGCTCCAAAATATTTGACACTATGGCCTGAGTTAGGATTTGGAGATGTTAACGGCTTAATTTAAGTATAATGAAGAAATAATGATTTTACTGATTGAAGGCATCCTGAGGTCATAGATGAACACCATTCACATACAGGCAGAAACAAGATTCATCTGACCAGATAACACATTTCCAGTCATTATTAATCCAATTTTTGTCTCTTTGCTGCTGTAACCAGTCAAACTTCGTGAGCAAGTCATTCCACTCTGCTCCATATGTTCATGATATACAATTCCCTGCAAAATGTTTTTGCAGAAATTGGTTGTGAGGAGCCTTTGTTGACTTCTAAAAGCAGTTCTTGCCTGGAAGAGAAACAAAATTTATTCACAAGCCATGATACATGATGGCGAATCCTTGCCAAATCTCTGACCATTTTCTGTAGACTGTGATTTTAACCACTGCCAGTATGGCCATACTAATTCAAATAAAAATGCACATTCAGCAATTTCCTTCACACTATGGCCTTTGGCACACCCACTTGCAACCAGAAGCCAGGCTGAAAATCATCATGCACTGCTAGAGCAGCTGCCCATGCCAGATTTTCAACTGAACTGGTGTTATGCCTACACCCCTGTGAGGATGACCAGGAAATAGCAGCTTCATCAAGATGCATGGTCTTTTTGGAGGGGTAGCAGCCAAGAAACCACTTTTTCAGAAGGGGAACACAGTGAAAAGGCTAAGATTTGCTAAAACTCACAAAGACTGGAATGAAGATAAGTGGAAAAGAGTATTATGAAGTGACAAATCCATATTTAGGACCCACAATGTGTTATATATGATAATTATGTATAATTGCTAAAAAAACATTTTAGAAAATTGCACAGTACTGTATAAACTTTATAAAGCTATTTCACATACTGGAAAGTGTGCTTGCTCATTCCAAATATTGACCTTTAAGACCACTCAATCCTTGCTACAGTCTCTGCAACTCACTGGGTGTCTCTGAAAAAGTCCCGTCACTTTCATTCATTTCCAAATTTGATAATGAGGCACAATCAAATCACGCTCATAACTGACTTTTGCCCTGACAAAATGGAAACGGTTTGGCCTTTGTACACTGCAGCTTGGGATAGCACCGCCCTGTGACCTGTATAATGGCCGGGTCAGTATGGAGGCTGTGTGAAAGCCCTACATGTCTGCAGTGCTGCTGGGAACCCCCACTAATCCTTTGAGCCTGTGAAATTGAGCACTCAAACCCTGAAACCAGGCCAGAGATGGGGCAGCAGACTCTTCCAGAAACAGCGAAAGAGCAACGCTATACTTGGTGAGTTGTTTCCGGTAATAAACAAACAAGAAGAGAAAAAGAATCAGTGAACCAGTGAGAGCAGTGACATCAAGCCTAGTTCCATTTCTGGTTTCTATATGCTGTTGTTTGAAGTAATTAAATTTCTGTTTTCTATATGCTCTTATTTAATGTAATTACGTTTCTGTTTTCTATATGCTCTTATTCAATGTAATTACGTTTCTGTTTTCTATATGCTCTTATTCAATGTAATTACGTTTCTGTTTTCTATATGCTCTTATTTAATGTAATTACGTTTCTGTTTTCTATATGCTCTTATTTAAATTAATGTTCTTTACTCAAAGAGCTTAAGTGGCTGCATGGTTTCATTCTAGAAATGGAGCCACACCTGCAAAAATGAACAGAAACTACAATAAAAAAGATGAAAAGATGAGTGATTGATGAGTGAAACAACTGACACTTTTGTATGATGGATGAATACTTTGCTATTAAATGAATACATTGAATAGATGCATTACCTCAATGAATATTTTGATAGACAGCATTACAAACAACGCACAAGATTCTCCAGACTTAGATATTATATACAGGTAGTGGACGATAAACAAAGGAGTACAACTCACAATAGGACAGGCACATACATTTTAAAACGTCGTATACAGCTTGGTACAAATACACAAGTAAGGCGAACAAAAAGACCCTAAACACATATACCAAGGTAGAACACTCTCTAGTTCCTGTGTAAGCTAATGAGCAAGTGAGCACATGACTGGTAAGGTAGTTACTTGCATACACACACACACACACACACACACACGTACACATGAATGACAGACTTATGTACTTAAACATCTGCCCTTGCTTGTTAATTTGTAGGGTTGCTTGGCTTTTTACTGTCGTAATGTTTAAAGTTGAAAGACAGATTTATATTTCATTTTAGAATTTATTAGATTTGTCAAGACCTCAGTCATTAAAGTGAACAAACATTAATCATGTGGTTGTTAAACGTTTTTTATCTATAATTCATTTTATGGGAATTTGAGTGCACGGGCAGGTTGGCTGTATTTAAGAAACAAAGGCATGACAGGCAAGTGTCATTAAGCCATAAACTATATAAGTCTAGGTTACAAATGTAATATGGCAATACATCAGTTTACTCAAGGAATACAGTGGGTTGAATAGCAGTGAGTAGCAGTGTTTCTATAATATTTGTTAAATATTGTATATTGTATATTGCCTCTTTAAGCAAGTAGGTTGTGAATAATTGTATCACTAGGTATCAGAAAACTGGGTCACTGCTAATTGCTAAATGGCTTATTTTGTTATGGCATAATATATGTCATTTGAATCAATGTAGGTCTTGTTGGTATGTTGCGGTACAACTGCATCAAGGTGAGGTACAGATTGAGGTACACTCTCTCTGACACTGACCTGTGACAAAGAAAAAAATAGTAGTAATAGTAATAGAAGTAATTGCTATTGGTAGTAATCATTATTATTGATTTTGTGATATTTATTAAACGAAATAAGTGTGAGTCCAGCTTATTCTGGTCAAACTCACATGGATCCTTTCCTCCAATTCAGCATCACTAAAGGCTTCCTCTGATATTTCTTCCATTTCTGGTAAGTTCAACATGTTAGAGGGAGCTGAGGAGATGCTCTGGTCATATACTGTTTTAAATAATGGAGAAGACAGAAGGAAAGCAGCTTTCTCACCACTTTTTGAGTGATTAAACTTGAAACCCATTGAGCTGTTTCCTATGGAAACTACTTCTTGACTGGTACCATTTCCAGTTCATACACTAAGATGACAGTACCAGTTGCAGCTCCACTCAAGCAGTGCTTCCATCATCAGATCTAGTCTTCATACTGTTACCCCAACCACATTAGAGCTAATGACTCTCCCCTCACGTCCTCCAGTTGACTGCTCACGCCACGCCTAATAAAACTTTTATGCTGACATACATGACATGATTATAGTTTTCTTTGTAGTATAGTGGTTAGCACATTCGTCTGTCAAGTCAAAAGGTTTTGGGGACTGTGGTGGTCTAGTGGTTAAGTCACTGGACTCTGGACCAGAAGGTCCAGGGTTCAAATCCCACCTCTGCCAC
>JAVSBV010000086.1:1167193-1181178 GCA_033117975.1 Parotocinclus spilosoma | reverse complement strand
CGCCCTTATCCAGAGCGACTTACAATTCATACAGTCTTACAATCCAAGCAATGGTGGGTTAAGGGCCTTGCTCAGGGGGGGATTTGAACCCTGGACCTTCTGGTCCATAGTCCAGTACCTTAACCACTAGGCCACCACAGTTTTGACCTAGTGGTTAAGGTACCTGGACTCTGGACCTGATGTTCGACCAGGGTTCAAATCTCACATCTGCCACAGTTGGGCCCCTGAGCAAGGCCCTTAACCCTTAAATGCTTGGATTGGAAGACTGTATAAATTGTAAGTCTCCTTTTATGAGGATATAGCTTAGCTTAGCTTTTCAATTTTACGTTTATGTCATTTAGCAGACGCCCTTATCCACAGCGACTTACGATTAATACAGTCTTATAGTCCAATCATTTGTGGGTTAAGGGCCTTGCTCAGGGACCCAACTGTGGCAGCGCTGAGATTTGAACCCAGGACCTTCTGGTCCATAATCCAGTACCTTAACCCTTAACCACTAGGCCACCACAGTCCACCCTCTTTCCCTTCCAAAAAGATCATTCCTGATTAAGTTTGAACTACAGATGGGTCAACCTGGCATCCCGGTGATGCTGCTATTATGTCACCGGAATTTTTTTTTCTGAGATTTTATCACTGCATACAAATTTTCCTGTATTTCCTAGGAAATAATTCTAAACAGTATGGTTGTTAGACCATTGCCAAAACAACGGTATGTCTTTTCTAAAGGTGGCCTAAGACTTTTGCACAGCACTGTATAAATCATGTATAAATTTGTTTATAAAGTTATTGTATGTAAAATGCACATGTGTAAAAGTAAAAATCTACTTATTTTTTGATTGTTTAGGTTGTGGAACAGCATCTACCAGAAGGTCAGTATCTCTTATATTTATATATATTTCTATTTCTATTTCTATTTATGGCATTTAGCAGACGCCCTTATCCAGAGCGACTTACAACTTGTACAGTCCAAGAGACTTACAATCCAAGCAATTGTGGGTTAAGGGCCTTGCTCAGGGACCCAACTGTGGCAGAGGTGGGATTTGAACTCTAAACCTTCTGGTCCATAGTTCAGTACCTTAACCGCTAGGCTACCACAGTCCCACATACTTTCACTTTCATGTTTTGGATTAGGGTGTAGGGTTCAGTAAACATTTAGTAGACACCCAGAGAGATTCATATCTGAAACAATTGCACAATATGGCATAAATCAAAGACCTAAAAGTAGAAGCCTAAAGGACCTGGAATTTTAATCTCTGGACCTCCTTGTTCATAGTCCCGTACCTTAACCATCATGCCATGAGAGTCCCCCCTTTAAATTTTTGCACATGAAACCTACTATCTCTGTCATAGATGTGATTCCTGTGTTGTTTCTCAAAGACATACTTCACAGTGTTGGTCCTTGCATTTTGCCAATAATCAATAGCTCCTTATCTAGAAGCACTATCCCATACTTTTAGTTTTATAAACCTTTTTTCCTGTTTTAAGATCTTCTGCAAGGTGGTTTTTAAGCAGCTGCCCTTGTTCTTAAGCAGAAATAACATATTTGACAAATTCCAGTCGGTCTGTAGAGAAAACCACAGTACAGTGTCTGCCCTCCTCAAAGTAATCAATGACAGACTGTTACCAATAGATTCAGGGAAGTGAGCTGTCTTCATTTTGTTAGACTTCAATACAGCCTTTGACACGATATGCCACACGTTCTCTTGTAATATCTGAAGTATGGTGTTGGATACATATTTAAAGGGCTTAGTTTCCTAAGTAGAGATACTTTCAGTTAAAATTTCTTTCCATTAGCAGCTGTCAAATTTGGAGCATCCCAGGGCTATGTACCAGGACTTATTTTATTTTAATTGCACGTTTCCCCATGGGTAGATATACTTTTATCTCTTACGACTCTTTTATCTGGTATGCAGATAATACCCAGCTGTATCTTTCTTTAACAATCAACAATACCTCTACAATACCTGTAGAGAACAATAACTATCGGACTTATGGACTGCCTATCAGTTTTACAAACTTTTGCAATGATATTAAATGCTGCATGTCTAACCTCCATTAGTTTAAAAGATATAACTGGTTATCAAATGAGGCCATTCTGATTCCATACACAAGTACACATAGTAATGGTGTCAGTTTTGATTCTGTACTTAAATTCAATAACAAATTAACACACAAGAGGCTTTGATTTTGTGTGATTTAAAGAACTGGAAATAATTATTCATGTTTAAATCTTCTCTCTTATAAATTATTCTAACTCACTTTACTGCTGGACATGTCATCTGTCTTTGTTATGTCTGCAGCTGTTTCAAACTGCATCCACTCGATTTCTCACAGGTATGACAAAAAGGAGGCACCAATCCTGGCCTCCTTAGATCGGTTACAAATAAAATATTGCATTGAGTTCAAGGTTTTCTCATTTCTAAGTTTCTTATGGCAAAGCACCAGCTTATATACTGCTCACAGAAATTAGGGGACAGTTCCCTAATTTTTGTGAGCAGTTTATTTCTGACATAATTTGAACCCCGCTTCAACTCTAGAGTGATGAGATCTTCTGATTAGTTGCTTTTAACTGTCCCACACTCTTGGGGGATGTATAAAGGTGACCAGGTGGTCTTTTTTTATCAGGCCATCCACCACAACTGATATTTTTCAATAAAATTTTAAAACCCATTAACTTTTCCAAGCTAAATCTAAACATTTGTTTATGTCTCACTTATTCTTGACTTGTTTGTATCTATTTAATGTGTGTTATGTTGTTATATTTTAGAGTACAGATTTATTGTTGTCATGGTCTTGTACAGCACCTTGGCTGACACTTGATGTTTCTTAATGATGTTTTCACACCTTGGCTGACACTTGATGTTTCTTAATGATGTTTTCACACCTTGGCTGACACTTGATGTTTCTTAATGTATTTTATAAACAAAGATGGTTCAAGAATATTGATTTCAATGTATAATGGCAATACTGTACTAATGAATTATACTATATACAGTTTCCGTACATAAATAAAATACAGCACCAACCTGCCCGCAATCAAGACATGTCTTACGCTGGTTATGGATCATTTAAAAAATCCTTTTCAGTGGACACAGACTGTGGTGAAATAAATGGATAAAGCTATTTATGCTGACTCCACTGTAAGACTTTATGCATAAATATATGAATGTACTTTATAGATACATATTAGCTCTTTAAGCGCAAAAAATTACATACCATACAAGTTGTTAACAATATTTGCATAACATGTAACACAACTAGCTTTTTTCCTATTGTATTGTAATTTTCTGACCAGTACAATACACTCATAACCAGCACAGCACACACTAACAAACCACCTGCACTGCAAAGAATGATCCACCACCAAAATAGGTCCTGATCTGTGGTGGTCCTAACCATTAGAAAATAGAGACCAGGGGACTAAAGGTTTGTAGAGAAACAGATGGACTACAGATTGTAATTTTAAAGCTAGAAATTAGGTGTAAATTAGGTGTATCTAATACAGTGACCGGTGAGCATACATACTGAGCAAAAAAGACTTGTAGAAAATGGCATCTCACAAGTGCAGTGCAGACCTACAGTATATTCAACCAGGTTTATATCAATCTGATGCCCTTCAGATATTCCTACCCATTCCGAATGATTACAACTTTTCATATTTTTTAAATAAAACATTTTAATGTTGTAATCATTTGAGTGAACTACAATGTGACTTCCTTGGCCTGCGCGGTTGCCAGATGCATTGCCAATCAAGCATTTATGGGACCAGCTGGGATCTCAGCTTCAGTAAACTATGAGTGTAGAGGATCTATGGGCCCTGCTGAGTGGCAAATGTGTCAAAGAGGCATGTAAAGCTGTCACCAAAAGGTGAAGTACCCACCCAAAAGTAGTATCTGAAAGAATTTTTATAAAGCAGCAAGCGAAGCACTTTTACACAACTCTTGTTGGGACTGTGGTAGCCTAGCGGTTAAGGTACTGGACTCTGGACCCTGGGTCCTTGAGCAAGGCCCTTAACCCACAATTGCTTGGATTGTAAGATTGTATAAGTTGTAAGTCGCTCTGGATAAGGGCGTCTGCTAAATGCCGTAAATGTAAATCTTAATCACACCAATATTTTGTAGGTCGACCCCTTTACTTTAATGCTGTTGTCATTTCTCTCAGATATACTGTTGAGCAATTTAAGAAAAAAATTGGCTGGTAGGGTTTTGTAAGCATCTTTCAGACAATGTACTTGGACAAATGCTATATTTCTTATATATGTGTAACTTAAATAAATAACGAAATAAGGAACTATGCTTAACAACTTAAACATTATATTGAACATTTTGAAAAGTACATTTTTGGAAAATTTAAACCATAATTTTCAGATTAATCATTGGTGCATAAGACAATAAAGACTTACTGGTGTTATCAGTGTTGTAGTCAAGACGATCCGAGTCCAAGTCAAGACCAAAACTTTTAGTAGTCGAGTCTGAGACAGATTCAAACCCAAAATCAATATTTTTTTCTCATATAAGAATAAAAAGTAAGAATATTTTATCATATATTTTGTGAAATATCTAATTAAATAATATGTAGCGTGAAATAATTATTAAGTCTTTTAATAAGATCTTATTTAAGCATATAGAGAAAGGGCTGAAAGGACTGTTGATATTCAATAACAAAAATAAGAAAGATTCAGTTTATAAATAACTTTACATCAGACAGGCACTTTTGACTCAACTGCTATTGATAACAATTTCCGAGTTCTTACCCCAAGACCAAGCCCAAATGAGGTTGAGACCAAGATGACACCGCTTGTTTATGGTCTTGAGACCAAGAACCGACTCTTGTACAAAACCAGTAGGTGCTACTTCAGCATCAGAGCTTGTTACCAATATTGTATGTAGTTAGTCAACACTACTGACGACACACCACATTTCTTTGAATCTGAAACCTAATTATAGTAGTGCTGCTGTCACAGAGGTCTTAAATTCTAGCTCACCCCTGTGATAACCTGGGTTTGATCCTGTTGGTACCTTACAGCGAGTTTGGCCACTACAGACACTATTGGCTGCGTTTGAATTAGGGGAGGCCAATCCAGGGACGGTCCTGCAACAGTGACTCCAATCGGCCTAACAATGGACTAGTGTCCCTTCCAGGGTTTGCTTACGCTTGTGTTTTGCAAAAATATATGCTGGACTCCTCCGTGACCCTAACCAGGACAAGCTGAAATAAGACGTGAAAAAAGTGCGAGTGTTGATGGTGTGGAAAGCAGGGAGTGAAGTGTTAATGCACAGAGAGCATCGGGTAGCCTGGTTAGTGTTTATTCAGTGATTAAATTGACAGGCTGCACAAATTGGTTGCAGCTCGGCTCTGACAGCCTGTTTTCACAAAGTCCCAAAGCTTCACTTACACAAACACGGCAATCTCACTATTATGGCTCACACTGGGACTGGACGGCTCACCTCAATGTGTTCCTCACATATGGAAAATGAAACACTAGTGACCCTGCTATTCCTGAAACTCAAGTTATGTGGAAAAGTGCTAATTTTGTATCGTGTCTGGTGGTGTGGTAGTGTGACCTGAAGTGAAATGTTTGCAGATCAGAAGTGTGAGGTCAAAAATGTAGTCAAGTTCAGCTGTGGACAGATTCCAGTGACCTTAACACACACACACATACACACCCAAGTACTGTATGTGTTGAAATTCACTGCGAGAAAAATGTCTGCCACCACCCCCTGCAGAAAGTGTAAACAGTTTAGCTGTCACTAATTAGATACAAATATGTGGTTGATCCAGCATGATCCACTTGTGCATTTTGTATTTGTTTTTGCTAAGGAAAGTTATGAACATGCAAGTGTGATTTTCAAAACATGCATGCCATCAATATCTTATAACCTTTAATTGGACTTGTCTATTACGTTAGCTAAAATGCTGTGTTTACACCTAACTAATAATAATAATTTAAATGAAATGTTTCACATATTAAAAATAAATGTAACCTTAAACTTGGTATTTGGTTCCCCTGAAAGTTTCCCTTTCATCTACATGATTTTAGAAAAATAAAATCGCCATCAGCTGAGTAGTTACCTCCACAAAACAATTTATCATGAAACTGTTTGTTCAGGTTTTATCACATCATAGAATGGAAACAGCTTTAATTAGGGCACTTAATGATCTAGTACTGTCCTCAAAATGAAGTCTCCTTTCTTTATCTATAAATTTAAGTGCAATAATTGACCCTACATATCATGATATTTTTTTATTAGGTAAGAAAATATCCGAGGTCTTGAAGAATATGTGCTTTCTTGACTGTTACCAATTTGTACATATAAAATATGCATGAATAAATAATTCATGCGCTCAACTCACAAAAGTATGGCGTCCCACTATTTGCACTGCTACTATGCTCAATTATGCAGAAATGTGCTATTAGGTTCCCCTGCTATGCTAATGACATGCAGTTGTATTTATATCCTAAAACAATTATAAACTATTAGTGAGATTGAGAATTGTGTAAAGGAAATAAAATATTGAAAGTTGTTTAATAAATCAAACCGATTTACTACAGGTTGGACCAGGATGCCGAATTTTATGTTGAACCTTGATGGCAGCTCATTATTCCCAGTCCATTTGTAAAAAGCTTAAGAATAACATTTGACTGAGATGCCTCCTATGATGCACACAGTAGCAACATTACTAGAATTGCATTCTTCCAAATCTGTAATACTTCTAAACACAAGAAAACCCTTCTATAACTCTTTTATAGATGCTGAGAAATTGGTTCATGCATTTAGATCCTTTGTTGGATTACTGAAACGGTATACTGACTAAATTCTCTATAAATCTATAAACAAACTTCTGTTAGTCCTAGAAATGTTGATCATATTAATCATTTTATGTTGGTTGTGCACTGGCTACTTTTTGCTGTGATTGCTGAAGTCTCATGTGATCCCTGTCGGTTGCACTCATGCTACACTTATAAACAGGACAACAACTTTTAATGAAACAGTTTATTCAGGGTTTGATCACATCATAGAATGGAAACAGCTTTTAATTATGGCACTTTATGACCTAGTACTGTCCTCACAATGAATTTCCTTTCTTGATCTATACATTTAAGCCCAATATTTGAGCCTTTCATATCATGATATTTTTTGATTAGGTAAGAAAATATCAGAGGTCTTAAAGGATTGGTGCTTTTTTTGACTGTTACCAATTTGTACATGTAAATAATTCATGCTCAACTTTTTACCACCAGTTCCAGCGAGTTTCATCTGACACCTTCAACATATATATTATATTGTTTACTGTATAATATCATTTGTTTTATTTAATATATTCTGTATGTAATTCATTGTTTTATTTACTTTGTCTATGTCCAGTTAACCTTTTTTTAAATGTAACTTTATAATTGAATTCTTACATGTAACATCTAGCTTGCCCACTGAGGCTGGGTGACCTTTTGAATCATGATCCTCCCAAGGTTTTATCTTATCAAATATAGGGATGCTTTCTTGGCACTGTCATTCTAGTTCTGATAAAATGGGTCTGTGGGAGTAGGTGCTTGTAATGCTGCCTTTAGACACTAATACTTACAATACAATACAATACCTTTGACGTAAACTATCCTTTTTTCTCAAATGGCTACAAACATAAAATACACAGAATATTAAGATTGGGACTTGGGCCACACACACACACACACACACACACACACACACACACACACACACACACACACACACACGTGAGCAAGCATGCACACCCACACAAACACTTGCTACATTATACTATACTATAAGTGCTGAAGTGTTGTCCAGCCCTCCTATCCTTGTCTGCGTGGCTGTATGACAAACAGCTTGTGAGACTCATACAGTGGGTGGTGATGACCAGGGCTGCAGTAACGGCTGCTCGCTGCCATCCGCACAGCTGTCTGCCCATGTCGGCGCTGTGTGAGACCCCCCCTCTGCTGCTTCCCAGGCTCAGGGAGGAGCAGCAAGTGAGTGGGGGTCAGAGATTACAACCAAGGACATGTAGCCACCACTCTCCCAGCCTGTACTTATCTCGCTCTCTCACACACACACACACACACACACACACACACACACAAACACACACATACCCACTCAAACCACCCCCGCCACCTGCCCTAAGGCTGCACTGGTCTGAGCACATCATGATTAGTCTGTCTGTCATCTGTGGGTATGTGTGTTTGGGTGTGTGTGCGTGTGTGTGTATGCGTGTGTGTGTGCGTGCACATAGAGAGAGTGCATGTGCATGTGTATCAGACATGTGTTTTGCGAAACTTTGCTCTATCCCAAGAATGTCGCCACCCCAGAAATGTGTCCTAGGAATTGAAATGTAAGCAAAACCACACTAGTAAAAGTGAGCACATAGCGCATGACTTGTGCATCTTTCACGAGCATTGGTTTACAGTGCCAAGCGAAAAGTGTTCGAAGCTTGTACAGGAAGCAGGCAGCTGTTGGCCTGGCATGCATTCGTTCACTGAGAAACAGGAATAGAGTGGGAGTTTTTTCTCCAAGCTGGGAATAAAAACAGTAAATGTTTTTCTTTAGAAGAGACTCTGTTTGGACTCTTTAGTCTCACGTGTTTGTGGGAGCCAAACATTTTTAATGCCATGCGAAAAGAGCTGAGGCACTGCTCTAGCACATTCCCTCGGTTTGTTTAACCTGTGCATGGGATGGTGTTTATTTTTGCAGTGCTGGATGCACATTTCCCCTGGCACAAATCCAGAATCCCCCTTGCTGTTTTATCATTTATAAATCTTTTTTAAAACAAACGGAGACGTGAAGGTCAGGCAGTTGAACGTCTACAGTGCTTTGAATTGTCCAACCATTGTGACCTTTGTCCAAGGAACATTGAGGTGCCATAGAGGAAAAAAAATCAGCTGACCGTTCTACCTTTAACAAACAATGCTGTTGTAGTAAATTTGTCTGTTTACTGGACACAGAGTCTCTCAAACACACTTCCTTTGTCACCAGAGGAACCTTTTCTTGGGCGGTTTTGGGGAGGGTTCGTTTCTGTCTCACCCAGCCGTGTTGTACTGTAGGTAACGATGCATTGTTTTCCAGCAGGCTCCACTGGGGAAGGGTTACAGGAAAGAGGGTGGCGAGAGAGCGAGAAGTTGGCCTGCTAAGGCCCTGAATGGAGTTTTGTCTACGCTGTGTGCTGAGGCAATCCGATCTGGTGGGAAACCTTTGAGACAGCCACAGGGCCACAAATAGAACAACAGGAACTTGGGACAATTGAGGACTGCCCCATAAAGGAGGCACTATCCTCTAGTGAGAAAGCTAGCCGGCCCTTACCAATCTAACATGTCCTCAAGCGTCTTTTCAGTGGGTTTTAGGACATTGCCGTCTGACACCATTCAGTGCTGAACTACCATTATTTTGATATTCCTTGTAAATTAGAGCCTTCCACTAAAACTAACAGAATGTTTAATGACACTAATTACTAAGAACATGTTGTTGACTGGAGATTTCATTTGTTGCACTTGACACCTGTCCCATCTGCAATATTCTGAATGAAGCACACCTGAATGTTACTCAACTGACGTATTCCCATGTTAGCTGTTAAGATTCTGTTTCCTTTATTAACATGACGAATGACTAATGTCACTTCCTGTGCTGTAAAGCCAACAACTAGCCTTGGCAGCAGTAGGACTCAGCTGTGCTGGCTGTCTGTTTTAAAGGAGGTTGCACACATCACTGAGCTGTGTTCTAATGCACAGAGGATCTGGACAGAAGACATGGGAGAGTTGAATCCATTTGACTTTATGTAGTGTCGGACTAATCTCATATTTATCATTAATCATGACAGAATATGTACACTGGAGATGCATTTATAAACGCATGATTTAAAAACATTTTTACTGAAAGCTAGTCATGACTTTGGGGTCTAACGACCCATAGAAGCATTGGACATTTTCATATTCATAGCTATTTATTTAATAGAAGTCAGACCCGTCCAAATAGACCACATCATCCAAGATGTGATCATTACTTACACTACATAAAATAAAGTAACTACAAGGAACTACAGGCAAATTGATTGATTTGCAGTATTGTAACTTTACAATGGGAATTTGATCATACACATAAACGTAAAATAAATTCAAGTTCAGCAGAAACCGTATTCTGAATTTGAATTCAAATTTTTTCCTGGTGAGGTTTGATACTCTCCTGAAAACGCTGGGCATTAAGCCAGCACCCTGTGCCTTAATCCACCAGTTTTGCACTTTCAATACTGAGATTTTTTAACATTTTCTTACAAAATAGGCTTTGTGTTAAGGATTTTGCCCAACTGTAATTTAGACTAACAAATTGTTTTGTGAAGTAAGAAAGTAAAAGAGAAGGAAATCCTTAAAAATACATTCTTAATTAACATCTCTGTATTTTCTCATAGACAAGCATGAGATCAAATAGAAAGATAAATGACCTAAGGGTCTACTTAACAAAAGTATTAGCAGAGATCTTAATATAGAACAAAATGAGAAAAACTGAACACTCAAAATAAACTTAAAGAATGCACAATCATACCAACAGTTTACTATTGTAGGTTTAATATCAAGTACCCTTATAATAATAATTAAAAAAAAAACATTGGCCAATTATTTTGTGTGGTACCTCCCTTACTCCCCTTACCCGTAAGTTATATTTTATGTTCTGTTTATGTTTCACTTTCGCAATCTTCAAAGCTGCAACATTTCATTTCACTACTCCTTAATATCTATATTTACGAGTATATATGTGACAAATAATATCCTGAACCGTTAACTTTATTTATCGGCACTTAACAGTGCCTCCTTGGACACACAGTATATTTTATAGTTAGGCTTTAGATATGATAAGTCTGGTTAAAAAAAAAGGTTGTTTCATTGGTTTGATAGAACATGAGAAGGGTAGGTAGAGAATCAGTGAGAATAAGTGCCCCCACCTCTCACACACAGTTTCCTGAGATCTTGTGTCATATGATATACATGGGATCGAGCAGGGATGTACAGATGTTCTTCTTGGCACCTGCGCAGAACTGCTAGCCACAGCAGTGGTGGAGAAAACCCCTTGCCTTACTACTCAGGAAGCATCTGAACAAGTGTGTGTGGGTGTGTGAGAAAGAATGATGAAGCCAATATGCCATGGCTACGTGAGAGTGAGCATGATAGTTGCTGAAATTCAGTGGGAGCAGCAGAGTGTAGGGTAATTAACTATGGGAGTTTAAGAGAGATAGGCTGAGAGCAAATGGTTAAGTCATTAAGAGAGTAAAGTGATGTGAACAAAGTTGAAAAGGAAGGAAAAGAATGTTGAATGATGTTGTGTTGCCTCTTCCCATAGAGTTTATTGTGGTGTTCTGAGCCAAACTCCACCTCCTTCTTTGGGCCAAATGAAAGTCAAGGCGCCAGGAGGTCCAGACTTGCCTGGATTCTACCTGCTTCTACATCAAACTCGGCTTTTGCCCCAACTTCTGTTACTGCATCAGACTGGCTGACTGGGAACAGACACATTCAGAATATACAAAGGCCAACAGTGCTTGACACATAAAACTTTGGCTCATTGTTAGCAGTAGGTCCACTCTGAATAAAGAGAATACGTTGTTCATAACTCCTTCTGGAAAAGAGTGTTTGTGCCATGACTACCAGTGTTTACCATAGAGTTGCCAGTTCCCTTGGCAACCCGTGTCCCCTCAGTGCCCTCCTGTTTCTGTCATTCAGTGTGTGAAATGCAGTAACATCACTCTACAGAGGGTCAAGTAAAGGAAAGACACTATTTTAGGACACGGATGTTTTGCTGCAAGCACTAAAGTAATGGTATGCTACAGAGAAAGTGGGAGTCAGAGGCCACTGTGTTTGATGTGGCAGGGACACATAATGAAAACTGCCCTCTGTGAAAAGAGGAAAAAAACCAAAAAGGCAAAGCAAGGGGAAAAAAACGTGGTTTAAAATGGTCCCCTAAGAACAAAGAGGCAAAACCAAATGTAATTGGCCTGTTCCTCACTGGTCCAGACATTCTGGCTCAGGGCAGGAGACAGAGCAGAGGGGCTCGAAGAATCCTCTTGACCACACCCCAACCACCAGAAAGAGACAGAGAGAGAGACAGAGTGAGAGAGAGTGTGTATGTGTGTGCGTGTGTGTGTGTATGTGTGTGTGTGCGTGTGTCCATATGTGTGTTTGAGAGAGACCAATACAGAGAAGAATGTACAAAGCACACAGAGTCCTGCCGTCTAGAACCTCTTATATGGCTCACCACAAATTCTGCATTGCCACAACAAAGCGCATGGCCCCGGCCTGAAGACACACACTCTCATGACAAGATGTTGCCATTGATCCCATTTCCCAAAAGCAGAATGGTTTGTTTAACCTCTCAAAGCTGGGCCTGATTTGGTCTGTCTATTAATGAGCAGCAGCTTATGGGAAATATAACGCAACATTTTTTTGTTTTATTAGCCTTTTTTCCACTGCAGAACAGTACCTTGCAAAATATCAATTGTATGTTTGTTCTGCCTGCTAATGACTAAGTTTCTAATGGTATGTAGGTAGTGCCTACAGTGGGTACGGAAAGTATTCAGCCCCCTTTAACTTTTTCACTCTTCAGGACGATCAGCTTCTGTGTGCAAATGCATTGCATAAAAGAAAATTATTTCTTAAAATCTATGACACTTATGCTACGGGAATGGATAGGAAGTTAACAAAATTGAGGCAGTCGAGTTGTGATCAGTAGCTGGCTCTGAACGAACTCTTCAAGATGAACTAAGGCTTCTAACGGTGTTCTAACGCATTTGTAGTCAGTGAAATGTTACCACAACTGTACACATTTAACCATTTATTTGTTTACTTTTAGAGGAAGCTGAGCTTCCCTTGCAGTCCTACAGATATTGGATGATGGATGATATATCCCAAGCCATTTACAGTGACTACGGAAATATTCAGACCCTTTTAAATTTATTAGTTTCATTGCAGCCATTTGCTGAAATTAAAAAAAGTTCATTTTATTTCTCATTAATAAACACTCAGCATCCCATCTTGACAGAAAAAAACAGATATGTAGAACTTTTTGTAAATTTATTTAAAAAGAAATACTGAAATATCACATGGTCATAAGTATTCAGACCCTTTGCTGTGACACTCATATTTGACTCACAAGCGGTCAATTTTTTCTTATCCTTCTCGAGATAATTCTACTCCTTCATTGGAGTCCAGCTGTGTTTCATTAAACTGATTGGACTTGATTAGGAAAGGCACACACCTGTCTATATAAGACCTCACAGATCACAGTGCATGTCAATGCAAATAAGAATCATGAGGTCAAAGGAACTGTCCGAGGAGCTCAGAGACAGAATTGTGGTAAGGCACAGATCTGGCCATGGATACAAAAATAATTCTGCAGTATGTAAGGTTCCTAAGAGCACAGTGGCCTCCATAATCCTTAAATTGAAGACGTTTGACAAACTGAGCAATCGTGGGAGAAGAGAATTGGTGAGAGAGGTAAAGAAGAACCCAAAGATCACCGTGGCTGAGCTCCAAAGATGCAGTAGAGAGAAAGTTCCACAAAGTCAACTATAACTGCAGCTCCAAGTCGAGGCTTTATGGCAGAGTGGCCAGACTGAAGCCTCTCCTCAGTGCAAGACATATGAAATTCTGCATAGAGTTTGCCAAAAAACATGAAAGACTACCATAAGATTATTAAGATTAGACATAAGATTATCAGGTTTGATGAGACAAAGACTGAACATTTTGCCGTTAATTCTAAGCGATATGTGTGGAGAAAACCAGGCACTGCTCATCACCTGCCCTATACAAACAAACAGTGAAACATGGTGGTGGCATCATCATGCTATGGGGCGTTTTTCAGCGGCAAAACCAGACAACTGGTTGCAATTGAATGAAAGATGAATACAGACAAATTCTGGAAGAAAACCTCTTCCAGAGTGCTCAGGACCTCAGACTGGACCGAAGGTTCACCTTCCAACAAGACAATGACCCTAAG
>JAVSBV010000086.1:1136543-1162405 GCA_033117975.1 Parotocinclus spilosoma | reverse complement strand
GAAATGTTAGGCAAAGACCTGTAGGTGGCAGTAGAGGGCTGGGGAGAAACTCGGGAGTTATCGGGTAGTGATGCCAGAGACGAAGAGCTTCTTCACGAATATTACATACTGTACACGTTCTTTAGTCCGATTAAGTGGAATTTTGGTCCAAATAAGCAAATAACATTACACGTATATAGTAGGATTTGTTTCAGGACCTTAGGATTTGGTCTGAATAAGCGGCTGGTCCATTAACCGGTGGTCCTATTAACCGGAATCGACTGTATTTGCAAAAAACAATAAACAATGAACATTACATATCTTGTCTTTGTAGTGTATTCAACTGAATATGGGTTGAAAAGGATTTGCAAATCAGTGTATTATGTTTTTATTTTTTATTTACACACGTTTCAAAATATATGGTGAAATATAATATCAATTACAATTATATAAAGTAAATGTAAAGTAAATTTAATGTAAAGTAAATTACAAACTAATAAATTATTTTCCTTTTTCTAATATTTGTTCTTGCATGATGAAAAAAGTAGTAATCTGGTATCGGTCTTGACTTAGACTTGACTATAACATTGCTTATGTGTTTCTGATGCAAAGACATTAGTGCACAATGGGTAATGCTGTAGAGCACCTGCAAGCTACAGGACATTGCAAGTGCACAGGGTACAATGTTAAGTTGTCTGATATGACTGAGAAAAAAGGTGTAATAAGAAAATACGCAAGGGTACGAGTGCTTATTCATGCAAAATGGAGGGTGCGTCAGCAAGTGTCTAAAGAGGCCACTTTCTGAATTTGAATGCACAAGGAACAGTGCATCATTGTTCACTGATGTGTGCGATTTCTCAGCATATATATCTCTGCTTCCATGGGAACCTGTGTGGGTGCGTGCACGCGCTCATGTCCATATACACTTGCATATGCATTCATCTCTTGGGTCAGGGCTATGAAATGTATGTGTGTACGCTGGGCTGGCATCAGGAGCCGGCCCAGCGTGTATGAATGGAGCTGCACATGCCAGGTCAGGTGGCCGAGCATGCAGACAGGAGGTGGTCTGTTTCGCACAGGCACTAATTGGGGCTAGGGTCAACTTTTCAAGACGTGCGTTTAGTCCACAGTGAGGGAGAGAGAGTAAAAGAGCGAGAGATATGAGAAAGAGAAATGAGAAGAGGGCGTTTGGCCATTTCTCTCACTTGCAGGATGTCTGTAGATCACTGGCTGGTTGACTGTGCTGCGCACTAATGGAGCTGGCAGGGCGGAATCAATTACTGGCCAGCATAGATTTTCCCACAGGCCTGAGCTTGGGAAAGCCGCAGTGCTGCTCGGCCAAGACAGCTGGCACTGAGCAGCCACTGGCAAGGGAGACAGTGGCCCTCAGACAGGGACCTTTCTCTCTGATAAAATTGTGATGGATGATTATTTATGTAGCCTTTCTGCCAGGCCATTCGTAAACAACCTATTTAACAGCCTCTGCTGTTGCCAGTGCTGAGTAAAGTAAGCCTTTTAGTCTTGCACATTGAGGATGGTGATAGATCTTTCCCGTTTTGCACCAAAAGTATGTGCTTTGTAAAGAACAGGGCATTTCCCCCTTTTTTTCAACAGTCTACTTAAAGGAAAACTGCACTGTTTTTATAACCTCAACAAAATCTAACATGTGTATTTAACATATGCATGCCTATGACAAACAATATTTTTTTAGATGTTTCCGTTTACTAAGGAAAACCAGAAAACATGACTTTTATTTACTCACGGTCTAATTTATTAGTTACATCTTGCTAGTAAGGTGTTAATCCCGCTTTTGGATTCAGAACTGCCTTAATTTTTCTTGGCCTAGGGTTCAACAAGGTGATGGAAACTTTCATTCGAAATTTTGGTCCATATTAACATTACTGCATATTTGTCAGCTGTACATCCATGATGCAAATCTCCCTTTCCACAACTTCCCAAAGGTGCTTTATTGGATTGAGATCTGTTGACTGTGATGGCCATTTGAGTACAATAAACTCATTGACACTTTCAGAAGCAGTTTGAGATTATTTGAGCTTTATGACTTGGTGCGTTATCCTACTGGCAGTAGATTGTGACACTGTGGTCCAAAAAGGATGGAGAAGCTCAGCAAGAAAACTTGCCCCTTTATTAAGGGGAAAAATGTGGCAAAATATCCCCCACACCATTACACCACCAGCAGCAGCCTGAACCTTTGATACAAGGCAAGATACCAAAATCTAACAATTGCATGCCGCAGCATAAATCAAGACTTATGAGGTCCGGCAACGTTTTTCCGGTTTTCTGTTGTCTAGTTTTGGTGAGCCGATGTGAACTGAAACTTCAGATTCCTCTTCTAAGCTGACAAGAGGCAACAATCAGTGTTGTCGTCTGCTTCTGTAAGCCATCTGCATCAAGCTTCAGCGTGTTCTGCATCAAGAGATGTTTTTCTGCATACCTCAGATGTAGCAAGCGGTTATCTTGAGTCTGGCCATCCACATGTAAGTTTATATTCAGACCATTTTCTGTGATCCCAAGAGATTCTCTGTAAGACCCTAAAGAAGATCTGAGTAGATCAGCAGTTTCTGAAATATTCAGAAGCTGTCACCTCACCATTCCGATGCTTGGTCAGAACTTCAGCAGATCATCTTGACCATGTCTACATGCTTAAATGCATAGAGTTGCTGCTATGTGATTGGCTAATTAGATCATTAATAAGCAGTTGAATAATTATATCTAATAAAGTGTCAACTATTTAATTTATCAATAGCAGTTTCAAATAAGTGGCTATAATGCAAGTTTCATCATAAACATTATGATCTGTATACAGCAAACACATTATTTTTGTGAATAAACAATAAAATGAAAATTTAAACAAGAACAGTTTATTTATTTATTTTTATTAATATAATTCCATATATTAATCCATCCATTATCTTCCACTTAATCCACACGGGATCGCGGACCAGTCGGTGACAACCCAACCCAACCCACCCCCTCCCCCCCTCCGTAAACTCTGGGCGCAAGGGCAGGAACAACCCTAGATGAAGTGCCACACACAGTCACACACGAAGGGCCACTTTAGAGACACCAAATAACCTAACACGCATGTCTTTGGACTGTGGGAGGAAACCGGAGTACCCGGAGTAAACCAACACAGACACAGGGAAGACATGCAGACTCCACACAGAAAGGAACCCGGAACCTTGTTGCTGTGAGTCAGCGGTGCTAACCACCATGCTGCCCTATTAATACATTTAAAAATATATTATTCAGATCTGAAGGAAACCTAAAATTGCATAAAATGTATGTACATGACAGATGATTAACAAGGAGCTGAACTGTCAGCAAGCAAAGGAAACTAGAGAACTCCTGTCAATGTTAGATAACCTACGTGTCAGATAACTCGAGTCTCAGTTTGAGTTAGACCAAAACTGACAAACGTTGCTTTAGTAGGAAAGCTGAGTAGCAGGTATGGCTACACATAATTTTAGCTTGTTAATAAATCAATGTCATGTTTTCTACACTATCAAGCTCATATGTTACTTTTTGATTGTTTTCAAGTACAATGTTCACCCCATGGGCAAATGTTTCTCATTGGTTCATTTTCACCAGTAGTCTTATCATTTTTTGGAATTTCTCAGATCCGCCGCAGCACCAACGTTTGAAATTTAAATATATCTATATATTTTTTTAGCTTTTAATTTTTTTTTTCCAGATTCACTTTAATTTAACTGTAGGTTAAATAAATTTTATTTTTATATAAACATTTATTTTATTTCTTCCTCCTTCTTTGTATTGATTTCATATAGTCCTCGAGAAATAAAGATTTATTTTTATTTTTTTTCCTCCCTCTTCAGTATATTCTTAAGTGGGGACATCCGAGAAACAAGCAGTTAAAAACGTCTAGCCTTAGGGTTTATAAAATGGATTTTTGCCATTTCTACTGCCTGAATTTTGGCGTAAAGCTTTTAGAGAAACATGCTTTTTCAGGGAACCTAAAGGATGAACTTCAGAAATACAGATTTAGAGTTCAAAATTAGAATTGACAAACATATTTGAATAATTTATGAAGTTATCATAATCTGTTTGCATAAACATTTTTGCTTTTAGATTTCAGTTTTTCTCCATAGCATAGACAGATGCATCAAAATTGTTCACTGTGCTAGTCACACAATAAGTTATTAGAAAATAGTTAATAAGAAAATTCTTCTAATTAAGTGTAAATATTTATTGTATCATCCTAATCGGGAGTGTTTTTAGAGAACTTGTATCACTGGGGCACACTGAATTTAGATGTTACCTCAAAACCAAGATATTATTGTCAATTTTTCTGTCCAATATTGTAGCACAGCATAAGCAAGTGGCACTCAAAGAAACACACACATTTGTTGTTATGGGCTTCTGATTTTAACTGAACAAGTTAACAGGACATCTGTGAGCATGTTTATGTGTGGTTTTTGACTGTGTGCATTTGTTTATGTGTTCAGTGATAAGGGTACATGTGTATCAGACAGGTTGAAAAGGGAGAGAAGGGAGGGAGAGAGATATCATGTATCAACGTGTGCACGAAAGGCGGAAGTGCAGGATTTGTTTCCCTCAACTGAGATTTTTTTTTCCACCAGACTCCCTCAGGACATGTCTTAACTGATGGCACTGACACAGACATGGCTGCAAAAAGAAAACTTTGTCCTTATAGCTACAGGTAGACAAGCGCACAAACACACACACACACACACACACACACACACACAGAGCGTATAAAAAGGAATAAAACCGCAAAACGATCCTCACAAGTGAAATGTTCTAGGTTTCTAACACTTTAAGGACATCTATACAGTTTCTGGCAAGTACAGTATAATAATAATTCATATATTTTAATGTATTTAAACATGTTAATTATACTAGTTTTATCACATTTTCTGCTTTCAGGTTTGTGAAGGGTGCTATGTAAATTGAATGTTTAGTACAATTACTATTATTACTATTACTATTATTTATAGATTTGTTTCTTTTAAAATGGTGCATAGTCACTCAAATGGACGAGCTTTAACAGAATGCATTTGTTCATTTATTCATTATCGTTCAATTAATCCACATGGGGTCGCAGGCCAGCCGTTACCCTCACGGCAACTCTGGGCCCAAGGGCAGGAACAACCCTAGATGGGACGCCAATCCATCGTAGTGCACATACACACACATTCATGCACACAGTCACACAATAAGGGCCACTTTGGAGACAAATTATCCTAACACGCATGCCTTTGGACTTTGGGAGAAGTTACTTTGCATGTAACAAATAAACACAGAAACAAAAAAGTGATCATCAGAATAAAACCTTTTTAATGTAAATTATTCATTTTGTTCAGGTGCACCTAGAAGCCTTGCACATGCTGACAGGCATGTAAATTATGCAAAAAGGCATACTTACTAATTACTCTGTGTGTTTATGTGACAGCAACTCAGAAATTGATGACGCAAATTAATGAGCAAAGTTGTATAGTAGAATCCAAAATGATGCATAATTCTGCTCTGTGTAGGGTGATAAAACTACATAAGGGACCATAAGAGAGACAAAACTATGTGAAAACCACAGAGCCCTCTGTGCAAATGAGCCATGAATGAAATCACTTCCAATTGTAATGTATACAGATAGGCATAAGCATGCAGTGCTGTGACACCTGGGGTGGTGAGAAACAGGGTGTGTGGTTGTTTAACCTAGCAGGAGGCAAATGCCTGGTGTTTATTTGTTATGCTAGCACTGGGTGTGTGTTTGCGCGTGGGTGTGGGTGTGTGTGTGTGTGTGGGTGTCTGTGTGTGTGGGTAAGAGAGGGTAAGTTAGTTTATTCTAAGGAAGAGGTAATAGGTGGGGTGAGTATGACATTTCACAGAGGTGTCAGATTTAAGTATGAGCGTGTGTGTGTGTGTGTGTGTGTGTGTGTGTGTGTGTGTGTGTGTGTGTGTGTGTGTGTGTGTGTGTGTGTGTGTGTGTTATTTCTCAAATAACTCTTCTCAGTCAATTCAACTCGATCAACTTAATCATGCTTTACTGGAATGAGAAACAGAAGTAGAAGATTTATATAGACAATGAATATTGGAATTTATTTTATTGGAAATTATTTTATGTATTTATTTCTTTATTCATCTGATAAAACACCCTGTAAAGTATCCAGGACAGACATCAGTGTCCACATTTGTTTCCTTTTTCTAAATTCTCAGATCTTAAAATATAAAAAACTTTTTCTCTTTACAAACCTCTATCTAATGTTCTACAATAGGACTAGATCATACAATCCCTTATGGGTTCCATACCTGAGAAGCGCAGCGGGTTAGTATGGCCATTTGAGGGGTTCAGTGACAATTATGATGCAATATGTGTGGCAAAAAGGTTCAGGGCTTCATTGGAGTCATCAGGTGGGCACCCTCCTTCACTGGTGTTTCGATTATTAGCCCACAATACCTCTAGAGGGCTCATCAGCAACACCTGGCGTCCCAGATATGTGCCCCCCTCAGCTCCTAGCCCTTCTGCTCCTCATATGCTATCTTGGGGCCCAAGTGGCATCTTTTCTCTTCAGCCAGAGCCACCGACTTGACTGTTCTGCCGTACTTGAGAGGGCTTTGATGGTTTTCCATTGGGATTGGCCTCTGATTCCGAGTTCTCTAAGAAGCTTGGTTGTTGTTTTGCCCACAAACCCCGGCAACCGACTTCCACTGGGCACACCTTGGTTTTCCATCCACGCTGCTCAGCCTCAGCTGCCAACTCCGCATACTTAAGGCCCTTCCGTTCATAGGCCTCCTCTACAGCATCCTCCCAAGGCATGGTCAGCTCTATTATATAGACCTTGTGTAGAGACATGAACCAGAGCACAAGATCTGGTCTCAGGCTTGTTATGACAATCTCTGATGGGAAGTAGAGCCTTTGGTTCAGGTCTGCCACTAGTTTCCAGTCTCTTGTTCCTCCCAACTGACCAGCTGAGTCAGCTGATATACTGGTCATGGAACTGGCTGGCTTGGTACCCTCACAGACAAAGTCCTTTGCTGCTACCAGATGATGTGGAGGAGGTAAAGAGTTCACGAGTATTATTTTGGTCTCCACTGAAGCTGCAAGGCACTTCAGCCGCCAGGTTTAACGGCCTTGTACCAGGCTTGTCTTGCAGCCAACCAGGATGTGCTTAAGGTTTGCTGGAGATAGACATAGTGGGCATGTTGGGCCTACTCCATACCATTGCTTCAAGTTACTGGGAGATGGCAGGACATCGTATGTTGCTCGCAAAATAAAGCTGATGTGACTTGCTTCCATGTTCTTCCAAGAATACCTTCTTCTCTCAACCCCCTTCCATCTCATCCATTGTCCCTGCTTCACCTGGGAGACTGCTTTTGCACACCTTGCTACCTGTTCCTGCCAGTGCACCTCTCCCACTACTAGATCTTTACATTGACGTGGGCTTGCCTTGTGCCAAGATGGGCTGTTCTCTCCAAGGCCAAAGCCTCCTCTTCCTTGTTGCACAAGTCCAACAATGTCACGGTGTCTTAGGTCCGGCTTTGCCTGATGTACCGCTGCACTTGCAGTCCACTTTTTTCCGGTCACTAGGGTAGAAGCTGTTTGGGCCACACAAAGGTCACGGGATTCTGTAAGTGTCATCTGCAGCCTTACTTTGGAGCACTTGAATTCCTCTGTAAGACTGGACACAGGAAGTTCCAGGATGCCTCTTCTGTACAGCCCAGTGCTACTAAATGAAGTGCAGTACAAGAACGCTGTTCACAAAAATTAGGAGATATTTATTTAGTTCACTCATTTTTGCGCACAGTATATTTACAGTGTAATGTCCGTTTGGACGATTTCTTCGTTTAGGTACTATTTAGGTGGTGGATCTCTCTCAGTTCTGCAGTAACACTGATGTGGTGAGTGGAGTGTGCTGCTGGAGTTTTAAATTGCTTTACTCACTGTTCACTTTATTAGAGACACTTGCCAGAATGATGCCTACAAGATGCTGGTAGCTGGATATCTTGTTTGTTTGGCAATTTTAGCAACACTGCGGTGTCTGATCCACCCATGTAAGTATAGTACAACACACACTAACACACCTGCACCACATCAGGGTCACATCAATGCTGGGAATGATCCTCCACCCAAATAGGACCTGATCTGTGGGGGCCCTGAACAGAAAAGAGTAGAGTTGATACAGATTGACTTTGGTGTGTAATTGTAGAACTAACAGACAAACAGACACCACTAAAACTTAAATAAAGAAATAAATAGAAAAATAAAGAATGCCTAATAAACTCCACATTGCTATAATGCTAGTTGTAGCATTTTCCAGAGCATTGAGCAGATGCCAGTATGCCAGTATGCTGAGACTTTCAATTGATCTGAGCAGTAAGGCCTTGATCATGGACCCAACAGTGGCAGTATGGCAGGGGCATGTGAACTCGCAACCTTCCAAATTAGTAATCCAAAATCCTAACTGTTGAGTCACCATTGTCATTCTGTAAGCTTTCTCACAGTATTATAATGAATTTCCATTTCAGACCATGAATCTATGAAGCTCTATCATTGCACTGGAGAATTTGGACCATACTGAACTGGCTGTTGCATGGTGACTGGTGTGAACTCCACAGACACCCCAGTGTGATCAGGCATGGGACCACAGTTAAGCATTCTTTCCAGGAACCCAATCATTGGACTCGGTCAGCTTTGTCTTTGATCCACTCATACACACATTCCAACTATCTCATTACAAACACACACACATGATTTTAGAGAGTGCACACTCGTTCACATCTGTTTATATTACCCCAGTCGAGACACACTCACACAAACACACATTCACTCACTAACCACTCTCATACCATAATGGTCCCAGTAGCTAGAATGTCACGAAACTCAAAGATTCTCTTGTGTTCTGAAATAGTACAGTTCCAGCACCATTACAAAGCGCTAAACCCAGAATACCCAGCATGTTTAAAGTTCATCCAGTTCACATTAATAAATAGTTCTTAAAAAATAACAACACAATATAATAGAAAAAAAAACATCTTTCTTATAACTCTGAATGTTGACAGATGTAACAGCTGGTCATTTTTTAACTGTTATGCTTTTTAGTCTATTGTACTGTCAAATATTGCCAAATATTGTCTACTGTCAAATATTATCTTTTTTTATATATTTTTTTATTTATCATCATGAACATTGATTTACTTTGCATTAAGGATAAGTGGGAACTATGTTACAGTCTGTGTTACGCATGGATACTTTTAGGTTTCGCAATCTTCTCTGTCAAGAAGACGTGAAATAGAAAAATTAGCATTTTGTTTAAAGATTTAACATGTTTAAAAGCTGATATTGCATTGACTGTTGTGGAATTTTTTTTAGCTGACTCATTCTCTCCTTATTGTATGCAGCCAGCGAGGTATGTTTATAGCTGTTGTTGTTCATCATGCGCAATTATATGTTGGTTCTACAGTGTGTGTCATTGTTAAGGTGTGCTTGTTCTGTAAATTGTGTTTGAACAACTTAATGGTGGATTTGATTATTGTGTGCAATATATGGAAAAAATATAAGTTCATAATTGAAGAGTCATGGTGTTGTGTTATTCCTGAAGTGATATGTATAACAGTTTAGGATCAGCTTCAGATGGTGTGTAGATGGTGGTGTTCCACTTGTTTTTTTTTTTTTTATCTGTATCGCTGATGCATTTAGGACTCTGAAACAGTCCATTATTTCTAATCAACATTACATTTCAGTAGACAGGCTGGTCTGATTTGGATTAAATAAGAAATATGGTTTGCACTACAGAGATACCAAGTGCCATAGTGCCATAACGCAATTTTACCCTCCCACCAATCATAAACTTGTTACAACGTTCACATCCACATGTTCTGTGTGTGTGCGTGCAGGAGTGTGGAGTCAAAGAAACACAGCTAAATAGGAGCTATGTTTTATTTTATATATTTAATAAAAAATTGATTTCCTGAAATAAGTTAGTGACTTATTAGTTAGTGACTACGACTGCGATAAATGTTTCATCAGCCATAATAAACGCTGCATATTCTGGTTAAATGGGTCACCAGCAACATCCTGAAATAATGAAATAAATTATGAAATAAAATGCACTTTATGCTTAATTGATTATGTTTAAAATATGATACAATAGTTGCTGTTTGTACACAATAAGTATAGCCTGGTGTTTAAGGTACTGGACTATGGACCAGAAGGTCCAGGGTTCAAATCCCACCTCTGCCACAGTTGGGCCCTGAGCAAGGCCCTTAACCCACAATTGCTTGGATTGTAAAACTGTATGAATTGTAAGTCGCTCTGAATAAGGGCGTCTGCTAAATTCCATAAATGCAAATGTAAATCCAGGGTGCAGAGTCCCAGTACTGCTAAGCTACCACTTTTGGAACTTTGAACATGGCTCTTAACCAGAACTTGTTTGGATTTTACAAGGCTGTATGAGTCGATTTGGGCAAGGACATCCACTAAATGAATAAATGTCAGAATGCAGTTGTTGTTTTGTTTTACATTAATAAACATTATTACATTACATTACTTCATAACTTGTATTCTGTAATGAGTTAGATGTTTTTAGATGTATTTCTTGCTACATGAGAGTGCACATACTTTTATCTGTAAATGAACAGACCCATAATATCTAAAATAAGTGGCCCATTCTATCTAATATTTTAATGTAAAACGGACCAGCAGCTAAAAGTGCTTTAAAAAATAATAAGTGAATGTTCCCATTCCCAAAGCCTATCCTGGAATTTATTGTGCTCAGTGTTTGTTGTGTGAAACACCAGTACATCACAGGGCTCTATAATCACTCCACCCAACCTTTACATTGTAATCCTAGCCCAGGTGGTGAACTATAAATCATTATAGTTTAGAAAACTGTCTTTTAACTCTAGATTGTGGCCATAAACAGCTGGTCACCTCAACAGCTAATCAATGCTGTGGATACAGAAGCAGATATGGGAGTTTATCCCCCACTACACGTACATTCTCTCTCACCTATAACTAAAATGGTTCACATTCACTTGTTGAATTTCTGTGTCATTTCACTGATCTTTCATGTTGTTTAAAATACTATCTGATATTGCATTTTTGGCTCCCATCAAACAAAAGTACCATGTGTAGTGTGTAGTTATGTGTAGATTTTAAGGATCTTTTGGTGGACTTTACTTTGTCAGGCAGGTCCTATTTAAGTGATGTCTTGATTGAGAACAGGTGTGGCAATAATCAGGCCTGGGCGTGGCTAGAGACAATGTACTCAGGTGTAATAAACCACAGGTATAGTATGTTTTAACAAAGGGGGCGATCACTTTTTCACACAGGGCCATGCAGGGTTTTTTTTTTTTCTCCCTTAATAATAAACACCTCCATTTACAAATTGCATGTTGTGTTTACTTATGTTGTCTTTGACTACTATTTAAATTGGTTTGATGTTCTGAAACACTTATGTGTGACAAGCATGCAAAAAAAACAGGAAATGAGGAAGATTAATAACACCTCTGGCTCATTGTGGTGCTTATGAGGAGCACAACCCCATCCAAACATTTTTTTACATTCAATCTGTTCATGCTGATGCCGAATGTGTTTAATAAAACCTTTTGTTTAATCATATTTTCTGCACCAGGGGCTGCACTGTTACATGTGTCATTGTAACTGCTATACTAGAACAGCTAATAAATGTGGCAATGTAACATAGGTGTAGGTTAATAACCTTAATAATAGTGATAGTAACCTTGTCGTTCCACAGACATGTGCGAGCAAATGTCTGAACAGAATTTAAACCTGTATTGTATAATTTGTATAATTGAAGAAATATTAGAAGTATGGTAGCTCCTTTCTCAAAATGAGATTAAGGAGTTGTTGGTTGTGAGCTTACCAGTTTATTTTCAATCAGATCACAGACTATTTTGTTGTTGAAGTAATCAATCGGTGTCCATTTGATCCCTTCCTGTACATATTCTTCCTGTTGGACCAGAGAGTGAGAAACTGTATTAAATAGGTATTTACATTACCAGGTGTGGCTGAGAATACAATAAAGTACATTAGAACACAGGGTTGAAATAGTTTAAAGTATGACCCCTCAATTAGACAATAGTATAATATGTGAATTTGTGTAAGAAAACATAATAGTACCTGCTCCGCCTTCAAAGTCAGCTCAATAAAGATTTGTTGCAGTTTTTCATTCACAAAGTTTATACAGAATTGCTCAAATCCATTTCTCTGTGCAAATATAGAGATCAATGCAATTAGATGAAAACAGAATGAAATAGATATGAAGCCTGTTTGCAGTTTAAAAGGTTGCATTAATATGTAGAAAATAATGAAACCTGGTACCCTGGAAAATTAAATAAAAATCAATTCACCTGAAAAATCTCAAATCCATATATGTCTAGAACTCCAATGCTCAGCTCCTCGATGGGTTTCTGCATGGCCTTGTTAATGGACTATTGGTTGAGATGTGAAAAAAGAAATTCAGTGCATATTTTAACATATCCATACAGTAAATATGTGCACATATGCAGCCCATTAATGATATACCATAGATATTGTGTTATCAGGTAAGTGCCTAACACAATATTGTTTACATTACAATCTAAGCAACTTCTCAAAGGCTTAATAGAGGCAGCTTTGTAGTGCTCAATGTTTGTTTTTAAACCCTCAGCCTTCTGATCAGTAGTACCATACAAGGTTCAGACAATCCAGTATAGAGTCTATACTGCCTTTAGTGTCTTTGGACTATGGAAGAAAACCAGAATACCTGGAGTAAACCAACATAGACGCTGCAAGGACATGCAAACACCACACAGAAAAGACAAAGATACCTCAATGTGGGATTGAACCAAGTCACAAATCTAAATCTGTCAGTACCATGTCACTGCTTTTCAAAGTATGGTTCCCTACCCACATAAGCTCTGCTTAGTGGTGCTATTTAACACAGAAATAATGGTTGTGCATACAGAAAACTAGCAACTGTCTAACTACACAGTGCACCTGCATAGTAGCTAACGAACTGGCAAGTCTATGTTTATTCATATGTCCTGACCTCAACCAGGTAGTCGAAGACACGGGCATATAGAGCTTTAGCAAGAGCATCACGGGTGTAGCACGCCTGCTCCTGATTGAGAGTCACATTGATTGACTCAGACTTGCTCCCCCACTTGGACTCCATCTTACGGCTGGTCAGCTTGTCCTGCAGTCGGTTTTGATCCACACCCAGCAAGTATGCAGGGAAAGCCAGTACTAGGGAGCAAGCGACATACAAGTCAAATATAATCATTATTAATTTGTATTATATTTTGTTCACCACCGGAATTACGTTGTGCTTTTAATTAATGTATTCGTCATTTTTTTTAACCCTTTTAAATGTCTTATCTTTGTAGTGTAATTAAATTAAATATGAGTTAAACGATTTTAATGAGTTGAAATATGAGTTCAATTAAATATAGTTTGAAAAGGGTTTGCCAATCATCATATTCTGTTTTTACATTTACGGCATTTAGCAGATGCCCTTATCCAGAGCGACTTAAAACTGATATATTCTTACAATTCAAGCAATTGTGGGTTAAGGGCCTTGCTTAAGGACCCAACTGAGGCAGCTTGGCAGAGGTGGTATTTGAACCCAGGACCTTTAGGTCCAGAGTCCAGTGCCTTAACCGCTAGGCTACCACAGTCTACACAATTTTTGGTTTCAGGCTGCAGAAGGACCTGGAATAATTTACATTTACAGCTTAATTGAAATTGGGGTTGTACTCACTCAGTTTAATAGCCTGATAGAAAAACCCATAAAAAATTATCTGTATATTTACAAATTTTGCCTTGCAAACAACATGCAAGTTACAGCAAAAAAGGTGTTCCTCCTCTCACTCAGATACAGCCAGTCATGTCTTCCTGCTACACATGACCTGGCCAGAAGATGTGATAAAAGAAAAGAACTGTACAATAAAGGTGCAATCGGATGTCTAATGGGAGCATTCTCGTATACTGTTTGTATCAGGAGTTGATAATATTGCAAAAAGCAATACTGTTTCTCATCTTGGTTCCATTGAAAATACACAAAATTATACCTTGATTGCTAGATATAAGGCTGAAGGGCCTGTACTAACTCACAACTGTGTATGTGTATGGGTGGGTTAATTTCAAACAATGAAAATGACAGACAGAAACGACAGCTATAGGAAGACATTACAAAAGACATGATTATAGGATTAAGGCTGTAGAGAATGTGCAAATGACTTTACAGTCGAACTGACGAACACATCATTTTGATTAGGATATTGCTAAGTGATACTACAACTATCTTTAGCTAACATAATTCTGTGACTTACTACAAAGGAAGCATTATGTATCGCTTATTTATACTACTTATGTTATTAATTAATTACTAATACATAATTCTTGTTTGTCATCAATATTACACTAAAAAAAGTCAGGAAAGAAGTTACAGTGAGCCATAATTTTCTTCACATAAACTCTTCTGTCATTAGTATTATTTTTAACTTCTTGCTGTTATACACTGCCTAAAAATACTGATTCATAACTGCTTTTGGCATGTGTTACACCATATCCTGCTCATTGATGTGATACCACATGACCTTATTACTTGTTTCTCCCTTATTAAGGGTTTCAAATGCTTCAAAATTAATGTGTTAGCATGTCCTTCTACTTTTAGTATAACCCATGTATAAATAGCAAAAGGAAATAGGAATAGCAAGGGATAGCAAAAGGAACAAGGAGTAATAGTATTCTGATAATAAAAAGAGGAGAGTTTATCATTTAACACATTTGGTCATTATTACTAAATGAATAATATACTACAATGTTGCATCAATCAACCCCTAAGGTTTGATTTTCTCAAACAGAGTATTGTTAACAGAACATTGTTTTATATACGTAGTTGTATCCTAAGGTATCTAAGTATACACCATTGAGTAATCTAAGTTAAGCAAACCATTGCTCAAAGTTTTTTTGGCTCATCAGTGTATACATTGCATTTTCTGATACATGACAAATTTACCTATAATTGAATAAATAAAAGCCATGGACACTCACAGTCGGTGCTCTCCACCTGGCCGTAGTTTCCCGCCTCTATGAAGCTAATGTTGCCCAGGTGTAAAATTCCTGCCACAATCTGCAGGACCTGCATCTGATTCTCTCCTGGAATCCCAATCACCTGCATGGCTTCCTAAAACACACAACAATTCCATATTCACCAATTAAGTTGGCCACAATTATTAATTCTAAGGTCATAATCACTGACCCCCATTTACTAAGACTCATATTTACAGTCACTGCTGAGTAGTCATGTAGCAGACAGTTTAGTACATTACATTTATGTTATGTGAACATGTCACTATTTCTTAACTGAAATTGCTGGGATAATTGTTCCATTGCACTAGGAAGGACACCTCCGAACATGACATTGCACATGCTTCCTATTTTTAACAACATTATGCTTTTTACTTGTCTTTCTGGATTTACAACCTTCTGGTGTTCAACAGCGAAAAAAAATGTCAATAGGTCTAGGATTACAGTGGTAGCAGATCATCAGATTTATGTGTACCATCACTTTAAAATTGGAAGCCACTTGAAATGAAAGAATGAGTAGTGCTTGGGTAAACCTTTCTTTATGTGGGTAATGTCTGGTTCCTGATTTATTTAAAATCACATCAGAATCCACAGATATTCATGGCAGGGATATAACTAGATACATTCACATTAGTGAATTAACATTTCTTTAACTAGAATGTATTTAAATTTCATTATGAACTAGTGCAGTTTGCTAGGGACAATGACACTAAATTAGTCTTAAAATAACTGAAACAGCCAAATAAATGGAAAAAAATCACATTAGTGCATTTTAAGTCAATAATTGAGGATGATAGACCACACACCATCGTCTCCTGGAAGTCGCTGCTGTCGTTTGTGCCATCCACTTTGTATGTGCCCGATTGGTTTAAGTAGTAATAATAGTCAGGGGTCATGATGCCCAAAGCTTCTTTCTGCTGCATTGATGAGCCCTCGATCAGCTAAAAACAAAAACAAATAAACAAAATAATAAATTTGTGTCACTTTTATATACTAGTGGATGTTTGGTTAACGTATGTTTGCATATACAGAATGTCCATGGTCCAATAAAGCAATTATCCTTATATTAAGGTAATCAAATTATTTAAGCTGTGTCACTTTACCAAATAAATTAGCTTTTATGATACATCAGGTATAATGATACAAGTAACATCACAGTCTTTGTAGGTGCATCAGTAGAGAAACTTCACTGGGGTGTGAAACCAGGTAAAATGTAATTACGGGAGGTAAAAAGTAAATCTTATCCCGAGTAAACTTCTTCTAACACTTTCAGTCAGAACCAGTTTATTTAATAAACATCTGCAAATATTTAAAAGAAAGTCAGCCATGGTGCAGGCAAAGTAATGATAGCACCAGGTCACCAATCTTAGAATGCTGTACATCTCCTGAATGGTTTGTGGAGCAATGTTGTACCATTCTTTTAAAAAATCAGGGATAATATGACCACATTTTTGACACATCTATCTTTTTCACAGTGTTTGTTTGATTTGTTTACTAACAATTCCTCATTTGTTTTTCATACTTTCTGCAGTTGTTTAAGAAGTCTATTTTATTGTTGTTGAAAGTCTCATTAGCACTATATGGATGTGAACCACTAACCATCTAGTCATGTGCTTCTATAATGCTGTAAGGATTGCCATCTTCTAAACACAGATTAGTCCAGTGGATAAAGGGTACATATGAAACTGTAGTTTCTAACTTGAATTTAGGACTATGAGGTCCCCTATTCACTCACAGTCATGGCTTTACAGAGAGTCTCTTATAGACATTAGAGTATTTTATACATACTGGAAAGATGACTGGTAAAGAGGAAAATCTTTTATATGATATATTTTATATTAAAGACTCTCCCCTAGTGGAACCATTTACCATTTAGCAGTATCTACAATTAACTAAATAACTTCACAAACTGTTTTCACAAAATTCTAAAGCTTTATTTGACTGTTACTTGTACTTGATTTACTCTTACTCGTTCTCGATTGTTCTGACCTGATAGAAAATGTGGAAGTTCCTCTCGTTCTCATTTTGGCTCACAACTCTGGATTTCTCCAACAGGAAGTTGGAAATTTTTCCTCCGTCTGGCTCTCCTCCTCGACTGAACTGGATCTCGAAATATTTACCCTGTCAATTAAGACAAAACTGCTGCAAATCACTTTTCAAAGATACAAAAATAACTGGAGACTAATTATTTTCATAAAATAAGGACAAAAAAAAGGGACAGCAATGAGCAGAGTACTCACAAAGCGGCTGGAGTTATTGTTACGGACAGTCTTAGCATTTCCAAAGGCCTCCAGTAGGGGATTTGACTGCAGGATAATGTCTTTAACATGCTAAAGAACAGTAAATATAGATACACTTTAAACGAAACATACTGTGCATAAACAGGAGTGAAATGTTTCTGATATGAATTATAAATTAATTATAAATTACAGTATACTGTGCAAGTCATAGGCTGTCATTAGTTGTTTTACCAATTATATAATGGTCATATAGCTTATAAAATATTAATCTTTTATATTATCAATATAAAACATTGGAGACAACTAGACCAAAAAAAATCAAACTTGAATACTAACATAATACTCTTTTCCACTGTAATGTTTGTGAGCATTAGATAAAACAACAATATATATCCTGACTACATGAGGTAAATGTAAAATGGAATAATGAATGTAAGAATGGTTTAGTTCCATGAGACAGACATCTTTTGATATTTCATTCAATTTTAGGGGCTGATTTGTCTCTGTTTTGTTTTAGGAGTTGAATAACAGATACATAAATAAAAGTTAATGTTCAAGCTTTTTGAGTACCTGGACTTTGCCCCCACCTCCAGAGACTTTCGAGATGTAGCCCATGATGTATTTAGCTGCTACTGTCTTCCCGGCACCGCTCTCTCCACTGCAGACACAAAAACACACTTTCAGTATGATAGAATTACAAAATACTATACAATATTCATTACTAGTTTGGCCATCTCCTACAACCTTCACATGCTATCATAATTATTATATATGTATACACAATTTCATTTTCTAGAATTTGCACTTTGTCATCACAATAGAATAAAAATGATGTGGTTAAGGGGGGTGGGGGGTATGGGGGGGTTATGACTTTGTGTGTGATGAGAATGATCTAATGTGAACATAAAAGTGACACACCACTAATGTCCACATTTGACATCTTTGACATGCAAAGCTGACATCTTTGACATGCAAAGCTGACGACATTTACGATGTTTTTTTTTTTTTTTAATGCCATTCAGGCTTGTCAGTATGGAGTCTGAGAAGACACTTAAGCACTTCTGCTAAACAAGCAGGAAATGATGCTCATTCTTAGTTCCTCATTGTTTCTGAGAAAACTCACCAAAGTGGATAAGACATAGAGTGTCCAGAATAGTCCTGAAGATCAATTCATGATATGAATTGTGTCAATCAGGAGATAAGATGTTAACAGAATTTATAGAACGTATAAACAATAAATGCCATGTTGCATTTGTACCTCACTTTCCACCATTTGTTTACTTACACAGACAAGCACAGACAAAAGAATGGGGTTATGTAGCTTTTACACAGCTTACGTATTTGTCAACCAGTCAGTTGAACATTGCACACAACGCATGACATGTTATGGAATAAGGAAGATTTAAAACTGCAGAACCGTTGCCATGATTAAAGTCACCTGATAATGACACACTGATTCTCACTGTCAATCATCATATTCCGGTACATGTTGTCTGTTAAGGCATAGATGTGTGGTGGATTTTCATACTGGGCCTGCGGAGACAAATAGAAAAAAGTTAGCATATGCATATAAAAGATAAAAGTGCTTTCCCTGCCACCCTATAAAAGGGCTCTCTTGGGTAGTGTCCATTTTAGAAAGAAATGTATGATTTGTCAAGTACATTCGCGTCCCATCACTGACAGTTCCACTTACTTTCACCATCACGTCACTCGCCCACATCACCCCCCATGGGCCACTCGTACAGGTTATACACTATTAGCACTGATTTACATTAATCCCCTACGCCGTATAGCAAGCAGCACCAGGACCACCTGCTAGCAGTGTGTAAGGGGCTTACCTCTTATTCCACCTGACCGTCGAGCTCACCCGCTCTTATTCTCTCCTAGTCTTGATAGACTCCAGGGCCAAAAGGGATTTCATTAATGCTAGACTGGCCAAGGACCCCAACCTACCCATCATTCCACTCCTTCCCCTAGATGGACACCCTATTGGCACCAGACTGGTGACCCACTGCACTACCCCCTATTGGCCACTGAGGACCATGCGAAATTAGTAGTCCATAGTCCAAGCTTTGGCTGAAGGCATCATCTGTAAATAGATCGTCGAAAGAGCAAGGTGGTGACACAGTGGATCTGACCCCAGAGCACTAAGTACCTGGAATGCTTCCCGGGGTTCGTCAACTGCAGTCAGCAGTTTATCCCTTACTTCAGCTCCTGTGTTCCTCACTGATCTCTTATGGGGAGGTGCGCACAGGCTGACATGGAACCCCAAAGCCGAACAAACCTTCCAGCGCATCAAGGAAGCCTTTTGCACAGGTTCCTATCCTCAAGCACCCCAACCGAGAGTTTCTCTTTGTCCCTGAGTTTGGAAGCTTTCAGCTCCGGTGTATGGGCCGCGCTTTTACAGTGTCAGAAGCCCAGAGCTCCCCTGCTTCCAGTGGCATTTTTCTTTCACAAACTGTAGACATGTAACAATGTTCTTCTGTCCACACATAGCTGATCGTCACCACATTGATTGAAAACATCTCTAATTTCACCTTCATATTTGTTTACATACTTCACATACTTTCCCGATTCACAGATATGTAATATTCAGATTTCCTCAAAAAAAGATCAGGTAAAATATTGTCTAATTTATTCCACTGAGGTTTTCTTTATCTATGTTTTTGACTTGATGATGTTATATATCAAGTTTATGCAGAAATAACTATACTATACTATACTTTTCAAACCCAAGGTCGCTTGACAGCAAGTATTAACACACAAAAAAAAAATCAACATAATTTACACAACAAGATACACAGTTCAAGACAAGCAGGCACAACAAAAATTAAATAGAAGAGGTAAATAGGAAGGTTTTTAGAAGACATTTAAATTCTTCAGTTGTTGATGCGGACCTAATGGATAAAGGAAGAGAGTTCCAGAGGGTGGGAGCAGCAACAGCAAAGGATCTCCCACCCATAGAGGAAAGCCTAAACCTGGGGACAGAGAGAGTGTTGGAGTCTGTGGAACGTAGTGACCTGGTTGTACCTGGAGTGTAACGTTGAATCAGATTGCACAGGTATGGTGGATAAACCCTAAAGTAATGTAACGAGTGTAAAGGTAGTGTGTTTAACTTACTGCTCCTTGGTACAGCTCAATTTCACGATCAGTGAAATACGGCATCTGTTTGAATGGATTTACTGATATCAGGACAGACCCAATGTAGGTCTACAGAGTACAGGTAAGGACATATAATTATTTACATTCTGTATTTAACATTTTAAATGATTATTTATGACAATGAATAAAAAACATTGTGAAAAGACATTCTCCACATATAACACTACAAAATATTATAGGAAATTTAGTCCATTTATATATGTTTAAAACATTTTAAATTAAAATATATATATCCTCATCATGCCCTTCGGGCAGTCCCTCAGTTTAATGTGTTGGTCTCCACAGTGGTGTGTGTGTGACTCAAGAGGGCTGATTAACTGCCTTCTCACCAACATTACCTTCTCACCAAAAAAAGAACAAGCTCTTGCTGAGTGTGTGTTTATTTTTTTTTCAGGAAATAGCCCGTAACTGAAATAAGTATTTTGATGGGAACATAAAACGTTCAAACAACTTTTACTGAGGAAAAAACATTATGGCAATACATACTCACATTCAACTACATTATTTGGGCTATGACCCAAACCACAGTTGCTCGACTATAAAGTATGTCAGCACACCACTGATTATTTAGTCATACTACCTAGTACATAATGAAAGGTTATATACAGCTGTGGATTCCCTTTGAATATATTTCCTCCCTGAAACTTTATGAAGTGGTATAGATAATGGTTAAAATAGTAGTAATATACTGAATGGCCATGAAAAATAAGTATGTTGCATGTAGAGCCAGTTCTTGGTTAGAAAGAGGAACTCTCGCACGCCATATGAGTAGGTATGTCTGGTCATGCAAATGTTACAATATTTGGTCATCCATCCGTGACAGAGTTTGTCATTTCCATATATGGCTAGAGAAATCTACAGAAACTTGACAAAGTCTACAGTAAAAACAGTTAATGTAAAGGTGATATTGCAGTAAATGTGTGCTATACTAAAAGGCCAAAAGTATATTCATAATATGTAGTATTACAATATTTAATATATGGATAAAAGCCATTAATATGTAGTCTAAGCTGTTTCTATAACAACATCCATTATTTTAGAATGAATTTCCACTAGATTTTGAAGCACTGATTGACTCACAATGTCATTGGCAAAGTTAATCAAAAATAGTTGGTAAGACAGCTTAGTTCCCAGTTGATAATTCATTCCCAAACTGTTGAATGGGTTGAAGGTCAGGACTATGTGTACGGCAGTCATGTTTTCCCACCAAACTCAGCAAATTGTTTCTTCATTTATCCCAGTGTGTAAAGAGGGGTATCATCATGCTGAAACAAGAAAAACCTTCCACAAACTGATACCACATTATATGCACAAGTATTGTATTTTCACATGACTGGAAATACGGGCCTGAATCCAGACCTTAAGTTTAATCAAGTTTGCAGCAGGTATTGTGCTAATGTTGAATATATCATATTTAATCACAGTTTAAATGTAACTTCACCAAACACTTGAGCACGGAGGTGTTGTAGAGATTTTCACTTCGCACTAACAAAATTTACAACTAGGCACCTCATTCAAGACAGAAACTCAGTAAGTTAACTTGTTGGAAAATTGACATCCTACAACAAGTACATTGGAACTCATCAGTAAAGTATATTCCATTCACAACATTTGACTATGGAGAATGCTGTGGAGCCATCCACTGTTTGATACAGTCTGTGGCGTGTGGTCTGAGCATTCACAGGCTGACCCCCCGCCCCTTTAACTTCTGAAGCAATGTTGGCAGCACTCTTACTTCTATTTTCTGAAGCTGAACACGTGCACTGAACTTCTTTGATCGACCATGGTGAGGCCTGTTCTGGGCTTAACCTGTCCTGTTAAACCATTGTATGGTCTTGGCGATCATGCTGCCTCTCACTTTCATGGTGTTATTCATAGCCTAGGTTATCTTTATGTAGAGAAACAATTTTCTTTGCCATGAGGTTGAACTTCCAGTGAACAGTATAAGAGAGTGTGAAAGCAATAACACCAAATTTAACACACCTGCTCCCCATTCACACTTGAGACCTTGTAACACTAATGAGCCACCTGATATCGCAGAGGGAAAAATTAGGCAACTTTTACCTAAATGGTGTACTCACTTTTGTTGATAGCGGATTGAACATTAATGGCTCTGTGTTATTTTGAGGGCACAGCAAATTTTCATTGTTATACAAGCTGAAGATTGACTACTTTACATTATATTAAGGTATCATAGATTCATATAAAATATGAATATATATAAATATATATTTTGTTCCATGAAAATATATAATAAAATATCTATAAAATGTGAGGGCTGTACTTTTGTGAGATACTGTACCTGACTATACTCCCAGTCTATATCATGACAGTCATATTGTATAAACGTCTCATTTACATTAACATTACTAATAGAAAGAGGCTTGTTGTAAAAAGGATACAAAAATGTAGTCATCCAAGTATCTCTTCTTGAGGTTCTCCACAATGGCATCTTCTGTGATTTTGGAAAGAAGCACCATGTCATCCACTCCGCTTTGTTTGACATTCTGACTCTGCCAGTGATACTTGCTGCCCTGTAGGGAACAGTAATTGCAGATTTATTTTTGAACCATGCAAAACCCTGTTTTATTACTCCCATTTACACAATTGTGCTCAAATCTGTGGTCCAAGAATATAATTTCAAAAGTGCACTGTCACATTACAAAGCTTGTCTGAACATTTAGACGCCGCAAGAATGCAGGGTATGTTTCATTTTCATCTTTGATAACTGTGCCACTGTAATTCTTATCTGAACATTTAGACCCCGCGAGAATGCAAGGTATTTGTTCCACATTTTCATCTTTGATAACTGTGCCACTGTAATTCTTAATGACATCAGATATTGTATTGCCCTGCTTCCTCTCATGATTTCCAGTCCTGATCAAAAGAATTAAAGATATTGTTGTGCTGATACTCTCACATTTTCTTACAGACTTTGCTCCCACACTAATCATAGTGTGCTAATCACCACCCTTACCAGGTGCAAGCTGGCATGTACATACACTGTCTGGTTTTGTGGTGGTGAAGAGACCTGTGACTATGGCTGTTTTATTTAGGCTTGTGGGAGGTTTTTTACACCCGGGCAGTTGGTACGCCAGAGGTAAATTAATCCTCTGCCTGATAATGTGATGCTGATCTTCAGCACAATACTTCACAGAGTTCCTTAACAGTTCCACAATCCAGCAGCTCCCGTCACAACAGCACATCATCCATCTCCATCTGACCCCGTCTTCTGCATCCTCCTCTGTCACCCCAACCTCCTCCCTCAACACATCCATAAGCCTCCTCTTTTACATTGCATTACCTCCTGCCTGGCAGCTCTACCCTCAACAACTTCCTCCAACTTTGTCTGCATCACTTCTATCCACATAACCAAACAAACTCAATCCTGTTTTACTCACTTTTCTCAAAACCACTCTCTGTGGGCTGTCCCTTTATTACATTCGTTTACAATCCTGTCCTTGTCACTCTCAACAAAAACTTAGACAATAAAAACTGAAACACCTGGTTTTAGACAAAGGTTTGGCTATAGCAGCCCGGCCGTGTATATTGACCCTGTGGATCCTGACGGACAGTTCTGGTGGAAACAGGAGAGTTGAGGTGCACATTTAATTCTGCCATGATTTGGGCAGCCGTGGTTTTATGTTTTTTGGATACAATCTGGGTTATCACCCGAACTTCCCTTTCAGACAGCTTCCTCTTGCGTCCACAGTTAATCCTGTTGGATGTGGTTTGCCGTTCTTGGTGGTATACTGACATTACCCTGGATATCGTGGCTCTTGATACATCACAAAGACTTGTTGTCTTGGTCACAGATGCGCCAGCAAGACGTGCACCAACAACTTGTCCTCTTTTTCTGGTATGTCACCCATAATGTTGTGTGCATTACAAAATTTTAAGCAAAGCTGTGCTTTTACTCTGCTAATTGAACCTTCATACTCTTTTCAGTGTCATTGTCCAACCCCTTTTTTCTTTAAATTTTGCAATTTTATGAAACAATGCCATGTATCTTTTAATTCCTCATATAATGCTCTCCTGGCACAGTGTCATAAACTTTCTCTAGAGCCATAAACACAAAATGCAACTCCATCTGGCCCTTTCTATTCTCTTAGCAAGCATTCATTCATTTACAATACTCCTTTTGAATATGATGTTTGCAACACATTCCAAGAGAGTTGGGACAGGGGCATGTTTACCACTGATTACATCACCTTTCCTTTTAACAATACTCAATAAGCGTTTGGAAACTGGGGACACTAATTTTTGAAGCTTTGTAGGTGGAATTCCTTCCTATTTTTGCTTGATGTACAACTTCAGCTGCTAAACTGGGGTCTCCGTTAAATAAAATATGTTTTAAATGACAATTGAATGGCATTTAAATCCCATGGCTTGAACAGCCCCCAGAACACCCATACATCAGAAAAAACGTTGCTGCCTTAACATTAACATTATTTAGCAGACGCCATTTTCCAGAGTGATTTACAAAAGTGCTGTAAGACATCATACACATAATCTATTTCTGATAATCAGGAATCTAAACAAGAATACACTTCTGAAACTGTTACGGTTGTGCTTTTTATTTTATTTTATTTTATTTTTGAGAGAGAGAGAGAGATAATAGGGGGTGGGGGGGGCATGGGGTTATTTAACCCTTACAATGTGTTCCGGTCAAATTTGGTATGTTAAAAGTACTGTTTGCTTTTTTGTATTGGAACAAGATTCATGATATCCTCAGATACAGCTATTACGTAACAAGATACATTTTTATCATTTTAGTAAATTCTGAACGTCTTTAATTAAAAAAGGAACGTTTGTGATGTTATGGGTCAAATTTGACCCAGCATAGATTATTGGCTGTTGCATCCATCACATAAACCTGTGGGTTGCTATGTGGATCAAATATGGCTAAATTTCCCTCACACACACACAGACACACCCTAGCCCTCCTTTCTCTGTCTGGAACACAAACTTTCCCGGAGAATATTGATACATACATACTAGAGGTGCTGAAAAAAATCGATTCTTTAAAGAATCGCGATTCCTAGTCCTGGCGATTCTGAATCAATTCAAAATGCCCCAAAATCGATTTTAAAATGTTTTTATTTTTTGAGGCTCCTACTCCCGAGCGTACTGCACATCGCATTACGTATTCACTCGGCCACCGTACAGCTAACTTGTTAGCCAGCTCCCGTTTTCTGAATGGAGTCCGCTAGCATGGAGCAGGGGGAGAGCGTGATTCGACCTGCCCCGTCTTCATTAAAAACCAGTGTTTGCCAGTTTTTGGGCACACTTTGGATTCTACAATGTCCTGGGGAAGAGAGAGCTTGACATGAGCACAATTGTTGGTGCAATATGGTTAAAAAGACTGTGAAGTCTGTATTTTATTT
>JAVSBV010000086.1:1114586-1136443 GCA_033117975.1 Parotocinclus spilosoma | reverse complement strand
AAACCTCTTTGTTGTAAAGCTGCTTTGTGACAATTCTGTTTTGTAAAAAGCGCTATAGAAATAAATTGACTTGACTTGACTTGACTAGAAGGTTAATGATAAAGATAAACTGTTAGACTCACCGATTACGGTACTTTATTAGTGACACCTCCTTGTTTCTTACATTTGATCAATTCTACTTACCATATACAAGCACTTTGTAATACTACAGTTACAGACTATAGTCCATCTGTTTCTCTACATACTTAGTCTCCTTTATTTTGCTTTCTAACAGTCAGGACCACCTCAGGACCATCACAGACCAGGTCCTATTTGGGTGGTGGATCATTTTCAGCACTGCAGTGACACTGATGTGGTCGTGGTGTGTTAGTGTGTGTTTTTGCCGGTACGAGTGGCTCAGACACAGCAATGCTGCTGGAGTTTGTAAACACCTTAATGACACTGCTGGCCTGAAAATAATCTATCAATCAAAAATGTTCAGCCACCAGCATTCTGTGACCCACTGATGAAGGATTAGAGGACGACTAACAAACTATGCAACAATACATACATGCTTTTTACACAAGGTATATGAGAGAACATGGTGTTTGAAAGCTCCAGCAGCAGTAACTCTCAACACTGGTAGATTATGGTATCCCATATACCAATGCTAAGAGCAGGATATAATATGGTGTTCAGACAATGTCCAGATTATATAACAAGGGAAAGGAGGACCAACATCATCCTTTGGCATTACAATAACAACCCCTGCCAGCCCTGTGATGGACTAGTGATGACTGGGATGCTGTCATTGTCAAGGTCAAGGGAACATTAAATCGTCATGACCTGCTTAGACATTTCATCTACCTCTGAGTTGATGAGGTTGCTGGGGTCTAAGGCCCAATTATCAATGTGCACCCAGTTCTGTAATAAACATTACATATGTTGCACGTCCTCTCTCTGACCCTGAGCCTTTAGCATAAGTCATACCATCAGAGAGCAGCAGGAGGCACAAAGAGGAGTGAAAATGAGTCTGCTTTTTCAGGGCTGCTGTGAATGAGCCGCCGTCACATTCCCTATCAGCAGCTGCAGCTGTGACCACACCATTACCTGCTGTCCTATTATGGGTTCGACCACAGTTTAGATTGAAATATGGCCACACACAATAGCACAAGGAGAGAGGGAGCGGGAGAACACAATTGGTGATGGTGCTCATGGGATCCGGTTTCAGGCACTGGAGGTCCGGACGCAGGCTCCAAGCATGGGAACAGAGAGCAGAGAGCGTCCTGTGTCAATAAGGAACAGTGGTCGGCCACAATGGGGCCAACTCCACACAACAGCACTGACAGACACCCACACAAAGCAAAGCCCTCCATTCTCACACAACTCAGAGAATGGACCAGTGTGTGAGTGCCCAGGGGCATATTTGAACAGTACACACACACACAGGCACATACAGACAGACAGACACACACACACACACACAGTGTAACACCAGTGCATGCTCTCACTCATACATGGCAGTGTGTAAACAAACACCCTGATCTTTCTCTCTCTCTTTGACACACACACACACACACACACATGCACGCACACACACACATAGTATTATGCCAGTGCATGTGCTCAATCACACAGCACAGTATGTAAACAAACAATAGAGTGCACACACACACACACAAATACACAAACAGTGCAGCACCAGTGCATGCTGCCACTCAGATGGCACAGTGTGTAAACAAACACACACACACACTGTGTAACCTGTGCATGTTCTCACTCGCACAGCACAGTGTGTAAACAAACACAAATATCTCTCTCTGTTACACACACTCACACAATCATACACAATGTATAATAAATGCATGCACTCACTCACACAGCACAGTATGTAAACAAATACATAGAGTGCACAAACAAACACACAAATATGAAAAAGTGTAGTACCAGTGCATGCTGTTCCTCAGACACAGATACAACACATATAGTGTAGTGACAGTGCTTGTATTCATTCACACAGCACAGTGTGTAACAAACACATAAAGTGTACAAACACACACACACACACAAATGAAAACAGTACCAGTGCATGCTCTCACTCCCACAGCACAGTGTGTAAACTAACGCAGAGCAAACACACACTCCCCCTTTACACATACACAGTAACCCAGAACTTTTGTCGTAATGACCTGGAGGTACTGTATGTGTGAATGCAAATATCTGATTCAAATAGTTCGAACATTTCCTAGACTTTGTCTATCCAGCCTCCTAGTACAAAGTCTGGAAAATGTATGAGTGAAATTATGGGAGTACATAAGTTTTTAATGTTGCAGAGAATTCACAGCATAAGCTGGCCATGCAAGACCTTAACGAGCATGTGCAAACCTCAATCATGCTAAACTGCAGAGTCAAGCAGAATGCTGTATCTGTCAGGTCAGTTATTGGAGTTCTGTTGTACAAGTATTGATGGGGATGTGTTCCAACAAATCCATTGTAAGCTGAATGTACTGTAAATCAAGGTGTTTAATATGTACTGTATATATCATAGCAAGAGCCCATCGTAAACATGCTTAAATCATTAACACATATTTCAGAATACATGAAATAATTGTTGAATATGAAATAATGCATTAACTGCTGCCCGTTAGTCACACATTTGCGGGAGCATAACTCAAGTATTCTCACTGTTTTTCTTTTAGTCGGCTGTTATCACTAACCCTCTTAGGACTTATGGTGAAAGGCAATAGTACTGTAGAAAACAAAAACATGACAAACACAGCAAAGATGTGCACTGAGCAGGAGTTTGTGAGACTGATTTGCAATCATGTTTCAGGTGAAATAAGATGGAAGTTTCGATTTTTAAAGAAAGTAACATAAGTGCAGCCAGTGCCAAGCAAACGATGAGTGTGGAGTGCCATTTTTTTTTTTTGCCAAAATGCATCAAGGACCAAATTCAATGTATTTCGAGGTGGTCGAGCACCGATGGCTATGGCTATGGCATTCTACTGCTTGACTCCGGCCGTTCCCTCACTGCCTTGTTATCACACATGCGCAGCAGACTGGATCAGTATTTCCCAAACACAGGCGCCTAAAGCATGCAGAATATTTCCTGTAGTAAGAACGCGTCTGGCATCACCGACTATACACTACAAGTGCGACAGGGCCACTCTGGAAAATGTCCAGAGTTCATGTGTGAAAACACTAACACACACACACACACACACACACACACACAGAAACTTGCACACAGTGTAGAACCAGTGCATGCTCTCAATGTGCAAACAAACAGAGCACACACCACATTTCAGATATGTACTGGAGGGGACATTAGGTCCTCACAATGATAGGTAAACTGCGCGCGCACACACACACACACACACACATCTGTCTTACTATCCATTTAAGGACTTTCCATTGGCATAAATAATAAAGACGGACTAATGAAGCTAATTAGGCCTACACTTAACCTCAGTCACCTAAAGCAAGCATTTTGGCTCTTTTGGTTTTCAAATAAAAGTTACTATTTTTGTAAAAAAAAAAAAAGTAGTTAAAGAAGTCAAAACTGATCAAAATCCCACCTTTTTCTATCATTGTATGGATATTTGGTGCTTACAAGTAGAGCAAAGTAGTACACACACAAACTGTCATCATTGCAAGCACTTTCCTTCAGTGGCCTAAAGCAAATATGTATTTCATTTACTGAGGAGGTGTCGTCCATCACACCTCATTGACTGATTACCACATCTCATCATATACTGTCATTTTGAAACATTCTGCACATTTTGTACAGTCAATTCATCCTACATTCAAAACCCTTAAATTGACTGTTATCCCAGTCACTGTCTTCTTGTACATTCCTCACATTTGGCACATCCATGCACAGCCACTTTACACATCATTTATTTACTTTGCAACTTGTTACGTGTCGTCTCTCCTGCAACCCGTATAATGTACTTTTACTGCTTTTCCTCTCTATTCAATGCATTGTTTCCATGTAAATATCTACCTAAATTATATAGCATATTAATGATATGGTTATCTTTTTCTTTTCTTTTGTTTTTTTATGAGGACCAGCAAACTGTCCTCTCAAGTGTGCGCATACTCTTGCCCTCCACACACACAAACACACGCATGCACACACGCACACACACACACACACACACACACACACACACGCACGCACGCACGCATGCACACGCACACACACACACACACACACACACAGACAGACACACACACACAAACACAGACAGGCAGACAGACAGACATACAGACAGACACACACACACAGACAGACAGACCTACAGACAAAGAGACGCACACACACAGACATACAGACAGAGAGAGAGAGACACACACAGACACACACACACACACACACAAAACACTTAACCCCTTTCAAGCACCGTAGTCCTAAATGTTATATGAACGACACAAATGTACAAAACTTTTTTACATGGTGGGGACACCTTGCTGGTTTAAAAGAGGAAAACAAAAACTGTAACTTTCTTTTGAAAAAAGAAGAGCTAAAATAGTTACGTATTTGCTTTAGGTTTAAAGTTAGAGCTAGGGGTACACTGACATTCATTGGCTACAGTGATCATTATGTCTGTTATATATCATATCTATACCATGTTTGTCTATCATATTATGGAGACAAACATGGTAGACAAACACACACACACACACATACACACACACACGCACACACAGTACAGTATCTTGGCCATTTAGCCAATATTACTACAGTATCCCATATAGCTTTGGTAAATACAGTCTATAACATGGTGTTTGCACAACATGCACAATTTAACACACTTTAAATGCAATATTCCAAATTTACTGCAAACATTATACTGTAAATCAGAAAATAAATGCACTTTTTCTCTCTAATTCAATACAAGAGAGGCCTTTAGTTGCTTAGAAGTTACCCTGGGTTCCTTCCTGTGAACTGAAGGACTTTTACACACCTCGTTCTTGGTGGGATCTTTGTTCGCTGACCATTCCTGGGAGACGTAACAATTGTTTTGAATTTCCTCCATTTGTACACAATTTGGCTGACTGTGTTTTGGTGGAGTCCAAACTCTTTAGAAATTGTTTTGTAACCTTTTCCAGCCTAAGGAGCATCAACAACTCTTTGTTTTTGTCATGATGCACTTCCACAAACATGTTGTGAAAATCAGATTTGAATAAATCTGTATTCATTATTGACTCATGCAATTGTAATCAATTGATTGAAAACGCCTGACTTTTATTTCACTTTTAAATTAACTAATAGTCCTACAGATTCACCTATGGTTGCCACTTACAGAAGTAAGATTTGATCATTTTCCTCAATAAATAAGTGACCGTATATAATACTAACTTCTCTTTGTCTACTCTTGTAACTTCTTCTGATGATGGAGATCATACTTATGCAGAAATACAGAAAACTATAAGGCTTTACAAAGAAGCACCACTATGAAGAAGCACCACTATGTATTCTTAGGCAATCATCAGTTGCTACACAATTTTTGATAGTCATCCTCTAATGCTTCGTCAGTGCTCACAATGCTGCCTACACAAAGCCGGTGGCTGATCATTTTTGGTTGGTGGACTATTTTCAGTTCACCAATGACACAGTGGTATGTAAAACTCCAACAGCACTGCTGTATTTAATCCATTCATACCAGCACACCACACACTAACACACCACCAACACATAGTTGTCACTGCAATCCTGAGAATAACCCACCTCACGAATAATATTTGATAACTGAATTACAGAATAAAAAAAAAACAAAGTAAGAGAAGCAGATAAACTACAGTCTATTATTGTAGAACTACAAAGTGCATTAATGTGGTAAGGGGAACTGATAAAATGGACAATGAATGTCAGGACAAGGAAGTGTACCTAATAAAGTGATCAATGTGTGTATAAGCCTACGGTTTGGGTTGCAGTTTCTACTGACATCTAGTGGCAAACTGTGCAAATGGTATTTAACGTAGAGGTATGTAAAGGCTGAATCTCACTGGGAATATGTTATGCCAGTCTCCTCACAAGTCAGGAAAAGGACTGGAATCCTGGTTGTTCAGTGTTGATGGTCCTTGTGCCCTGTGCTCCTAAGTTAATTAAATGAATGGATAAATAAATAATAATAACAACAGCAACATGGCTTGCTTTATAGTATAGTTTTATAGTTTGTTCCACAAGTTCATCTCAAGACTAGTCATATACGTAGACACACACATACAATATACAAATTATAAACTTATTTACCTACCATGTTCACAACATGGAGGCAGTTGATGCTTGCAGTGATTGAATAAATAACCAGAAAAACAACAAGGTGTTTAAAAAGTGAGTAGAGACCTAAAATACAATAACAGAAACACATGGCCAGTTATTACTAAAGAGTGGTCCTGATTATAAAATAAAATGAGCAGAAAACTAAAAAATATGAAAGATAAACATAGCAATAAGACCATTCAATTCATAATGTGAAGAGACGTAAAAAAAAATCTAGAAAATGGTCCAACTACACTTATGGAAAGTGGTTCAGTGATGAGTGAGAAGGTGGACTAGAAGCTGTAATAGCCTGGTAGCCTGCCCTTAAATAGTACTCTCCTGTCTGTTTGTTAGTAATTTGATGGTCCTGAGCCACCTGCCTGCCAGACCACTGCTCGGTGTAATTGCGTTGTGTTTAAAAGAATAACAGGAACAGCCTTCTTGCTCACTGATAATTTATTGATTAGCTGAAAGAATGCATAAACTCCACATGTATTGTGAGATTGTACTTTATAGTACTGTACTACAACCTACAGCTCATCGCCCTAAATTGACAAATCAGACCAATCCGATTGTATTGTACAGCACTTAGGGTTGCCAAGTGTAATTGCATTCCTAATAGTCAACCAGTCGCAGTTACATTGGCAAAGATTTTGCAGGTTGGTTGAGTGAAATCACCAGTGATATTGCAAATCTTTCTTAGGCATCTTTAGGTGTGCAAGAGTCTTGTAGGGCTGAGAGTGTTTGTCCTGCCAGTTCTGCAGTTCTCACCACTCGCTGAAGAGCCTTAGTTGCTCATGGTGCAGTTGCTTGATGATGAGGAGCAGGGTAGTAATGTGAACAGCAAATTTGTATTAGGAATCTGAGTTGTAATTAGTCATGAAGGCTTGTGTGTTTAGCAGGGGTGTAGCAGCAAATTCTGGGCCCTGTACACTCTTAATGTCAGTGGGCCCCTATCCATGCCAGTACACGAGGAACGTGAGCAAAAAAAAAAATCAGGATTTTCATGGACCCCTTTCCCTACTCGGGTCCTGGGTAGTCAGCCCCCACTACCACGCCCATGGTGTATAGGAAGTTCTTAGGAAGGAGTGGGCTTAGCGTGTAACTCTAAAATGCTCCAGTATTCAGCATCAGGGTTAATAATGTGTGGTTACCAGTTCTCGCCAGTTGAGGTCGGACATGAGCAGTATTGCTGTGCGGAACCACTCCACTAAATGGGTGCCATTTTAGTTCCCGGTACTTTTTGTGTATATCTAATAAATAAAGGGTGATCTTGCACAGTGGTGCAATTGCAAATTTGCATTTAACTTTCTAAATTTCTCAAATTCTTCAGAAAATCTTGTGTTGCCTTGTTGTGTCCATATTCCATCCATGCATTCAATGTCTTTTGTTTTCATAAGAAATCCATAATATCTGAATACACATTGTACTTGTGTCTCCAGGTTTTCACTCAATCCTAACATATTTCTATTCTGAAAATGATGGTATGTTTCTTAGACCACATGTTCAATAGGAAGATCATGGAAACCAATAGAAAGATCTATCTTATTGTTTACTGTATTGTTTAGTTGATTATATTCTACCTATGACTGAGAGGGTTAGTCTCAACTTACTGTCCTGTTACCTACATTATTGTTAGATGTTATTTGTTTATTGTAAAAAAATAATACTCATTTTCGGTCAATAATTAGATGCCCTGAAAATGTCCTGTGGGATTCAAAGTAAAACTGTAAATTGTTTGACAGTTTTAATGTGAACTTTCACAGTTTGTTTACAAAGTTCACAGTTTTACTAGGAATTGTTAATGGTAATTTGGCTACTTTATGATTCCACTGTGAAATTTCATAGTACAGTTTACCTGGGTGTGCTCAGTGTGATAATGCTATTAGTATTAGTTGATGTATTTACTTATTTTTAAATGTATTTACTAATAATAAAACTCATAAAAAATAGCAGGCACTCATTCTGCAGAACTTACATGTAGGCCTAAGGGTGACCTGAATGGAAAGTCACATATTTATAAATAAAACTTGTGATACATGCCACCACAAACATGAAGATGGTCTGACAGGTTCTGATTATGTGCAAATCCCATCGTAGTTCCAATGTTTTAACAGTGGAAATCATAGAGATACATGTTGAGTTAACTCTGATGTACCTAGATGGAAGAACTAGTGTACTACAGTTCTCAACATGATGACACAGTGCCATCTGGTGACCTATATTGGAATTACATCAATGGATCATCATTGACGGTGCAGCAACATGGCAGAACAATCACGTGTCTTTTGTGGATTCTTTGACAAGCTGGATTCCCAACAAGATATTCCCAACATCTTGCCAATCCACATGTAGGTAAGCTTGGTACATAAAAAACTTAAAGAGGAGGATTAATATAGTCTAAGCTCTCCAGATGGGAATATAATGTACACTAATGGCTTTCATTTGGCTAAAGACACTATGCGGCCACTCACTTTTGACAGGTTCATATTATAAAGAGTATAGGCATAGATATATCCTTGATAGAAACTTCATCTTCATCGAAAAAAGGGCAGTAAAAAGGGTTGTACTGAACACCTTCAAAGGTTTCCAACAAGTCAGTTTGTTAACTTTTGCCCTGCCCTTCTAATGTCCACGAAGGAATGTTTTGCCAACTCCTATGGCGAATGAGACTGACTTACACCTAGACTTAAACATATTTAAAAAAAAAGGAAAATCAACAGTGGGCTTGCTGTCCAATGTCACTGATTCACATGCTCTTAAAAAACCTAGTGTAGAACCTTCTCAGAAGAGCATCAGTCAATGTAGTAGCAACAAGAGGACATGGAGGTCTGGGAACATTTATTTAATCTCATTTTATTAAATTACTTAAGACGTCTTTCTTCACCAAATTGTATTGTATTTAAATTATATTATATAATTCAAATTCAATTCATATATACACCAGTTGTATTATATTCCTTTATTACGCATTTAACACATTTTCCTTTGACCTTAAAGAATTGTCTGTGACATGTTTTGGTCACCATATTAGAAGGATCCAGCACAAAAGCACCTTTATCACTCTGTCCATAAACCAGTTTCAGAACAATTTATTTTGAGAGTATGTTCCTTAAAATGAATTGAGCCGATGGTCACTAGCACTAGCGTTACTGTGGCTTATTCAGCAAGTAATGTCAAAAATTTTCAACAGGAAGGGGGAATGGAGAATTAGGATAATCCAAAGTTCAATGTCCTTCAAGAGCAGAACATAGAATATGTAGTTAGAGGTGTTAAGAACACAGAGTCTATAAACTGTACATCGTTGTGCCAAGTTTAGCATGACACTCTAACAACACTTACAACACAAAAAACAGGTGATGTTTCAAAAAGAAGCTAGGAAAGGCTAAACCAGAAGTTTTTAGGAGAAATTACAGCAGTCGGCCTCCCCAGAACTCAACTAACCCGTGTGATTGCACATAAAGACAGTAACCAAACATACCAGATCAGTCTATGAGATCAAACTCATGGCCCTGTTTTTAGTCAAAAGCAAGAAGGCACAACCTAGAGCCATAATGGTTCAAAACCAACTCCAGCCTGCCAAAGTGGCCCCATGCTACTGACCCAACAAGAGGGTTACTACTGGGCCAGAGTGCATGAGAGAGCAGGCAGGCCAGTGACAACCCCCAGACTAAAGTCTCTGGGTCCAGAGGCACGCACCCCAGTCGAAAGAGACTAAACGTACGCCTGTATAAGTAAATATTACTGTGGTAGCCTAGCGGTTAAGGTACTGGCCTCTGGACCAGAAGGTCCAGGGTTCAAATCTCACCTCTGCCAAGCTGCCACAGTTGGGCCCTCGAGCAAGGCCGTTAATCCACAATTGCTTGGATTGTAAGACTGTATAAGTTGTAAGTCGCTCTGGATAAAGGTGCCTGCTAAATGCTGTAAAATGTAAATGTAAATATGTCATTCTAGAAATATGTTTGAATCCCTAACAAAGGTGGGGAGAGAATTTCATACCTGGTTGTATTCTACAAACTAAAAGAAGTTCTTCACATTGTAAACATAGATGTGCTGGGTTGAAAAAGCCTGCAAGTTCACTAAAATACTGTGGGCCAAGCTGTATCAAGATTTATATGTAATAAGAAATACTTATAAACAGATATAAATTTAATGGCTTATCATTAAAGAGCCAACACAACAGGGTTAATATAATTTAATGGTCTAGTTATAGTTAGCACTTTAGCTGTTAACTAACTGGAGTTTGTGTTTAGATTTACTAGAGCATCCAGTAAATAGAGCGTTATAGTAATCCAACCATAAGGTTATTACTGCATGAGCCAGCCTTTATCTAGTGAGAATATTTTCCTGCGTTTAACAGTATCTTGTGTAGGTCTAGTCATGTTGCTAATGTGTGTAACAAAGGAGAGATTAGAATCAGTTGTGACACCTAAGTTTAAACTAAGACTTAGTACTAAGACTCGCCATTACAGAGAAGTCATCAAGATTAAGCATAAACAGTTTTTATACAACCTGTTTCTTTTGACCTTGGATCCTGCTAATGTTATCTTAGTTTAATCTGCGTAAGGTAAATGAAAATAAAATACAATCAATTATGTCCTTTACACATCTTCAAACTTACTGATGCTACGGATGTTACGTGATTTGGCTGACACATACACTGCTCACAAAAAAATGGGGATATTTTATTATGGGATATTTCATTTTGTGAGCAGTATATTATCGTATTGCCAAAAATCCCCCATTTTTTGTGAGCAGTGTAATTCCAAGCTTAATAATAGTTGGGCAAAGCCCTACAGTGACAATAACAGTGACCCCAACACTGACCCCTGTGCCACATTACAGTTCACTTTTGTTATTAATTCTAAATTACCTTTGTAAATGAATTATTTGCATAAACAAATTGATGATGGATTGCTCAAGTAGAATGTAAAGCAGGAAAATGCCAATCCTGTAACACTTATTTTCCTACTTATTTAGAAAAATATCTTGATCCATCTATAGAATGGACAGCCACTGTAGAAACAGCTAGGTGTTATAAAGTGAACGCTTAGTGTATATACTGTGTCCCATGTTTAGTGAAGTTAGTAGTGCATCTTTTAATTATACTGTATGTCTAACGTGAAATGTAAAGCACACATTTAAAAGAAACATGTTCTAGTTACATCCAATTAAAATCTTTAATGTTCATGTATGAAGAGCCTCAGATTAACCACCCCCTTTATTAACAGGTAATAAATTCAAGCATACTATATTAAATTTACACTATTAAACACTGGCAGTAGTACTGGTGAAACTAAAGTGCTCAGTCATTTTTTTCAACATGGCAATCAAATTTTGTTCAGGACAAGCACTTATTACTGTATTAAACAAGGTGAATTTTAAAACCCGAACCTATGACAAATGACCTCCAAAACTGTATATAGGACTTTTTCTGAACTTATTTAACAAAATCACAGGACTGACCCATGAACCAGAACATTCAGGGTTTTAAATTCGACCTCCACCAAACTGCCACTGTTAGGTCCCTCAGCAAGGCCGTAACACACTACATATCAGCACTAACCTAACCTAACTTGGATTTTAAAGATTTATCCAGAGTAATTTAAGGCTCAAAAAGTTAAATGGCTAAATAGTACACCTATTTATAGCTTTATAGTTAACTACTGTATATTTATATAGGCAATATTTATACCATTTTGTACAACAGACCCTGGAGCTCAATCAGGGCTCAGTTCCATATATAACTAATTATAAAAGTAAGGCAATGCTGAATGTAATTCTTTTCAACCAATCTCGTTATAAAGAGAATAAAAAGACAAGAGCAATATCAAAGATTTATTTTAAAATTTATTACAGATGAACAGTAGTACAATTGAAACAGAAAGGAGAATGTATTCATTTTAAACCTTGAAAAACATAAAAAGATCAACCTGATTTGCTTTTGTGTATGAGGCGAGCCAAAGGCCCTGTTTGCATCCACGGTAAGAGTTGAAAAATACATCTTTGAAACGGCTTTAAAAAAATACAGCTGGAAAAAACCTTCATCCGTAGTGTTCTGCTTTTTTGTCGATTATGCCCACATAATAGCATACAATGTAAGGAGTAAGTCTTAAGTTAATCAGATGCACACAGAAATGAAACAACAGTGTGTGGGTGAACGAGCACACAGATGAACAACAAGAGAGGACGGAGGAAACAGCACAAGCCAAGGCTTGTGTTTCTTGTCTTAAATCAACATCTTAAATATCTATTTAGCTATATATGTGTATATATAGATATTTCATATACTTTCATATATATACTATCCCTCCCACAGTGATTGAAGGTAAATAATACAAACAGAATGAATATCTGCAATAGAGCTTTTAAAATACACTTTCATCTGGAGTAAAGGGAAAGATAGACATACTCTGTATCATTCTTGCACTTCAATATATCGACTGCATATGACCAGAAACTGCTGTTCCTAGGTTTCAACCCACAAAGATGATATCTTATAAAATCTGCTCGATGAAATAAAAAGGAGAGCGTCATAGACAGGAAAGACAAAATAATATATGCATCTAACGTAAAGAGAACAATTTTAGAAAAAAAAATAAAATAAAAAAAAAAATCTTAAAAATCAGAATTACATACACACAAGCGAGGATTTACACGGAATAGGTTACCTGGCTTTCTAAAACATTAATTCAACATTAATAAATGATTTTGGTAGGACAAATAGAAATTAACAGTCTTGATTGCATTTTGGAATCTATATATATATAATATTAAATAATGAAATGTAAAAAAAAAAAAGTTGCACATGGACTAAACAGTTTTCTTTTATTTCCATCCAGACCGGCTTTGGGGAAATAAGAAAATAACGAATGTAAAGTAGTAAGTGCGTGACTATGGCTCTCGTTAGAGCTCCACTTTACATTACTATGACCAAAGTGTTTCTTATTCGGCAGACTAAAACATCTAGTCAAATAAAATGATTGTGGTTTTCTTTCTGCACAAAAATGAAGTATTTTACAAAACAAACTTCATACACCCCAAACAATCAGAGTTCCTCACTGTTACTTTACACACTATTCAAGTGATTATCAGTATGCTCAGTACCTAACACCAATTCAGAAAGGTCCAAAACTTTGGGTAATCGTTATGTGTGCTGCCAGTCAAACTTAAAACCAAATAGAGTAAAAATGCTGTGTGTGTGTGTGTGTGTGTGTGTGTGCGTGCGCGCATGTGTATTAAATAAAAGAAGAAAAAAAACAATGGCAAAGCATACCTGATCAGCTCTTTAGCACAACAGTGTTACATACAGAGTGATTAAAATATTTGAATTAAGTAGGCTTTTATGATTATTAATATCATATACAGCTTTTAGGTCCAGTATTTCAAAAAACAAGCATTACAGCACCAAACGTTTGTCATTTGGCAAAATTCAAGCTTTAAGTGAATGTCAAAATGCTCTATAAAGTGTTACGGTGATGCTGTGATTCATATAAAGCTAACAATAATATAGTCCCCTTATACTCTTTTTTTTTTTTTAAAAACATTTTTTTTTTCTTCTGCTTTTAAGTTAACTCTCAACATTACTCTCAGTAGTTCGTGTCCTGCCAAATCTTGGTGTGCGTTCTGCTTGGCACAATGGCACAGCCCCAGTATAACTTAATCATAAATATGGCTGTGATCAATTAGAGTCACAAAACAGATTTTTTTTGGTTCCAAGATTTGTGCAGGAAAAAGGAAAGGAATATAATAGCTCATAGATTATTTCAACAACTAAATATATCTACACAATCTGAGGAAAAAAAAAATCTTCCTGTAGGCAACATCTTCGAAGTTCTGTCTTTATAGTCAGGACAGCCGTCTAATCTGTGGACGTTCACAATTGCCAGGAAGCTCAGGCTAACATGGAACAGACACCAAAAAAAAACAAAAAAAAAACAAATTATAGCATTTTAATAAGACCTTATTAACTTTCTTCATAAATTAAATAATTAATATCTTTAACATGATTGGCCTATTGTAACTTAAAACACTGTACACCATCAGACCCTAATAAAGAAGAAGGAAAAAAATACATCACTGAAAAAACCTGATTTTCATATATCGTTTTATCTCTTTCTCTAACAGGCAGCAGGCCTAGACTCTCAGTCACACACAATCTTTACATCTTGGAGTCCCTATCTACCAAAGCTTTTTCTCTGACATACACACTACTGTGCAACCATGAGGTTCGATAGCACTTTGGAGTTATTGATTGTTTCCCAGCTTTTTTTTTTTCTTTGCGATTTTTTTTTTTTAGTTGCAATGAGGTTAGACTTCTTCCAGGGTAACACCCACGTCACCCTTGTAGTTGGGTTGGTCGTTGTCGTTGAGCTCCTCCGCGTTTCCCTCTTCACCCATGTCCTCGTCTACCTCGATGTTCTCATAGTCTTCGTCGCGGCTAAACTCCCCCTCTTGCGTTGCCTGATGCGAGTCAGCACAGTCCACGCACACGCCGTAACGCCGAGAGCCATGACGGATCCCCACGCTTGCCGCAAGCATGAAGATGTTCTTACACACCATGCACTTGTACTTTTTATCCTTCTTATGCACCTGTGAGAGGATGAAACATGATACAAGCTCTCAATAACCCAATGATCTACACAGCAAGAAAAATCTAATACAAAAATCCTATAGACAGTGGTGCCTGAATGTTTGAAAACCCTGTAGTATTTTCTGTATTCATGCAAAAATATGAACTACGACATTTAAACACGGGACAAAGCAAAATTACACTGCTCACACAAATGAGGGGATATTTCATCATGTGATATTTCATTTTGAAATATATAAATACCCCCTCAATTGTTGTGAGCAGTGTAATTTTGATACATTTCTGCATATATAAGTACCCAATTAAATAACCACCCAATTAAACAAATTAAGCAAAAATATGGTACTTGCTCACTTGCTTGTTGAGGAAAATGGTCCAACATTACCTATATTTCATGGCAAAAAGTATACTTGCTCACAAACATTAGGGGATACCCCAAAATAAAACATCCCCTAGGTTTTGTGAGCAGTTCATGTTAACAAATCATGGTTCTCTGTTGCAATTGAAAGACAGGGATATTTCCAAATCTGATCTCCACAACACGTGGAAGTGCACTGCTCACAAAATTTTTTTTTGGGATTTTTCTAAATGAATATGAAGTTACTAAAAAAAAGCTGAACAAGACGAAAACTGGAAGAAAGGGCCACGCATTGACTGTTTAGTAGGATGGATGTTCACCCAAAACTCCAAAACAAAGTGGTGATGCTCATTGTCGAGCAACAAAAATATCTCATGAGGTCACCAAAAAACACAGGGTAACTTCCACATAACCTTTCGCACTTAGCTAAAGTTAATAGAGAACATGTCTGTGGCAGGGGCGTGAGGATAAAGCCACTGCTCTCAAAAGCAAACTTTTCTTAAACAGCATTATGTCTAGAAGATGGAAACCAGTGATTTTCAAATAAAAAACTCATCCCATCTGTGAAACGTGGTAGTAATTTGGACCTGTGTTTACTGCGCCTGGGTCAGGATGGCTTGTCATCACTGATGGAACAATGAATTATATCAGCAAATTCTAAAAGAAAATGTCAGAACACAGATGTTCTGACATTTTCTTTTAGAATTTGCTGATATAATTCATTGTGGTTTGTGAAATTTCCTAAGCACACAGTCAATATACTAAAAAATGGTAATAGCCATTTCAAAATATTTTAATTCACCCAAGTCCTGAACTTAATTTAACAGAACTGTTAAGAGGAATCTCACTAAGATCCCATAGATGAAGCTGTTCTGTACAGAAGAAAGGCCTTAAATTCAGACTTTTCTTATAATGACCAAAAGTTACCAGACATGTTTAGCTGCAGTTATTGCTAAGCAAGGCGGTGACACTGGATACCACTCACAGATATGGCATATTGGATCATTTTTCTCAATGATTAAGTGACAGTATGTGTGTCTCATTTGTTTAAGTGAGCTCTCTTTTATCCACTTTTAGCAATACAAAAGATTCTAAATGGTTCACAAACTTACAAGCACCACTGCAAATACACTAATGCATTAAGGAACTCTAACAATAAGTGTTTGTAGAAATGTAATCTTGGCGGGAAGACTAAGGTATAATAAGGGAAGCTATGTTGGGACAACATTAGTAAGTTTTAACACTAGTAGGGTGGGAAATGAAAGTCCTTACATTTATCTATCCACAACTTGACATTGTGTGTTTATATGCACGTAATAATCAGATAACTCAGAAAATCAGATTTTGTCAGTGACTCGGACACCAAGTTCACACGCACCCAGTAATCCAATAATATGCTCTGGGTTTATGCCTAAGGCAATAACTGGATTTTAACTTTGCAACTAGCCAACAGTGTCACAGAATGATGTGACAAACTTTATTAATTAAATAAGAAGCACATACTGCATTTTAATCTCCACAACCTCTGCATTTAATTTAGCGCTACATTATGGGCTTGCCAAATCCCACTTTTAAAATGACACTACTGATGGAAAACAGCCCAAAAAAGCCACCCGTCTTAGATTCAGCAGACCTGACAACCGTGTCGGGTTTCACATGCGTGCATGCGCAGATTGAGATCGGAGAAATGCAATATATGCATTAGGAAAGCCTAGTCATCTAAAATCCAGCTCTATTTATCAGATTTCCTACTCCGATTTCCAGACCTTAAACCGATCTGAGAAATCAGAGTGTGTTGTTTATACAAGTTGCTGGAAAACTGCAGAAATCCTTCCATAATTGGATTATTAAGCGCATGTAAACACATTCATTAAAAGTTATATTATATGACATTGTTATATTGCAGTCATGCAGCACTTATTTAGTTTGATCAACAGCGCAAGGCGATGCTGTCTGACAAAGCCCCACACTACGATGACCCAGATTTGACTTCCAGTGACACCTTGAAGTCAGGTCAGGCTTTGCACAAGCTCTGGATACCCTGGCATGTCTCGGACTCATGTGGCTGTAGAGGTTGACAGCACTTATATTATGGTGCTGTTACTGTTGTTTGGATAGGGATACATTTGCAATGGACAACGGTGTAAACAGTAAAACCATTCTGGCATGAAGACAACTACAGTTGGAAATCCTGGAACTTCCTGTTCAGCCTCACAGAGAGTGAAAGAGAAAGAGGGGAGTGTTTGATCTACTGGTTTTATAAAAAACTTGATGGCACTAGTGAATTGCATTGTGGATGTATCACATGATGAAACGTAACTAATCGTGGTTAAAAATTACAACACACAGTTACTGTACGTACAAAGGGCAGAGAAAAGTGGAGAGAAGGCTAGGGGAAACTGGATGCATAATCAACAGAAACAGATGGAGTCTAAGTACTAGTTCACTTTCCACATAAATCTAATCTGAAATGTAAAAAAAATATATATTGGTAACATCTGCACCCCATATGCCCTAAAAAAAAAATTTCATGCTACTTTCGAGTCAGAAAAATCATTATGTGGATTTTTTTTTTTCAACCAGGAGAATTAAAATGACACAATGCTGCTTCAACATCACAAACAATGAATTAATAAGAGGTCTATTATTTATTTAGTGTTTATGTTTACTGTGTGCATAATCAATCAGCAGCAAATGGAGTCACTGATCTGCCATTAGTGCCCATTATTAAAATCCTGTACCAAAAACCATTAAAGTACGTACAACGTTTAGTCATTTTGACCAATGTACATCTAAAATCCAGTTTTTAGCTGGAAAAAAATGTAGACTTTGTGAAGTGGTCAAAAGGTCAATTATGGGCAGAATACAAGAGAAGAAAATAAGATATCAGATTAAGCGCGAACTATAGAAGAGTCTTACCAGGGAATGTCTCTTGACGTGCTCTCGGCGGGTGAAGAGCTTGCCGCAAATGTCGCAGCTGAAGGAGCGCACACCAGAGTGGATGATCTGATGCCGTTTTAGTGTTCGCCGGTGCTTGGCTATGTAGTTACAGTGAGGACACTTGAGCTTATTCAGAGTGGTGTCAGGCATTTCTCCTAAGAGAGAATAACACAAAACATCAGCGGACTGCTTGAACCCAAACCTTCTGAAACACATAACCGAATGATCTGATCTGTGGTTGCCAGGTTTATTTTTACTCTGGAGAGTCAGTGTTTTATTCATTTTCTAAGTGTGCTTATATAGTGGTGTAACAATTAATCGACTTACTCAACTCAAATCAGATACTAAATAAGTTGGCGACAAACTTAATAGTCGATTAGTCTGTGATGTCGTCTCATGTCTGCACGTAAAGGCAGCCTCACGAAGATGCTCCTCAAGTGAGGGAGCATTTTACAAAAAAAAGCATTTTTTTAAATGGTTATCAATTGTATTCTAATAGTAAAGCCAAATTACATCCTCCACGTTAGAGGATATGAACAGCAAACATCAGCCCACTCAATAACAACTCTGTAAAAGCTTGTGAAAGCTAGCGAATATTAAAAACCATCCTACATTGTGGTATGAGCTATAGCATTTTCTCTTTCAAAATAAATATTCCCTTGAATCGTTAATAGAAATGCAATTGTCAACACTGCTCACAAGAATTAGGGGATACAGTCGATTCCAGTTAATGGGACCACATCGGGACGTGATGGTTTTGGTCCTAATAACCGGGTGGACCAATTAAACGAACATGCCCTATGTTACAAAACGGGACGTGCTATGTAATATATTAAATGTTTATTAAACCTTTATTGTGCGAATTACACGTATAGCGAACGTACAAACAAGAACTATTAAAAAAACTGTAAAAAAAGTTATTACTAAATTCCAGTCAATGTTTAAAGAACTTATCAAGTGTGATCTGGCGCGCTTTTGCCGTGGCTAAGTGGCGACTTGTGGCTTCTTTTGTAGTAAATGGAAATGTTAGGCAAAGACCTGTAGGTGGCAGTAACTCAGGGAGTTTTTGGGTAGAGACGAAGAGTTTCTTCATGGATATTACAAACTGTACACGTGCTTTGGTCCGATTAGGCGAATAAAATTACACGCATATAATAGGATTTGTTTCTGTACTTTAGGATTTGGTCCGAATAAGCATCTGGTCCCATTAACCGGTGGTCCTATTAAATGGAATCGACAGTATTTCATTATCAAATTTTTTGTGAGAAGTGTATTACTTAATGTTCACATTCCAAATAATGTTCACAGTTTTAAACACAGCATCATTGTCTTAATGTTGAGGCCAGAGGTATTTGTGTTCAGTGAAAATAGGAGAACAGGAAAAGGAAAATGAAGGTTTCAACAAAATCATTCAAATTGAGCTGTTCATAGAGAACCCGTTTACCACAAATATTTGCTACTGCTGCAAATGTAAACGCACCTAACATTAATGGTTGCAAATGCTGATTTACTGATTTGGTTTTTATTCATTTATAGCTCTTTACAAAATTTTTGAAGACGCCCTTATCCAGAGCGACAACTGATAGTCTTATGATTCAAGGTTAAGGGCCTTGCTCATGGACCAAACAGTGGTGGCTTGGAAGAAGTGGGGTTAGAACACTGAAATTTGTGGTCCATAGTTCAGTACCTTACCCACTAGGCTACCACTGTCCATTTCAACTTGTTCAAATTTATTGCTGCTACCTTGCACATCACTGTGCTTAAATTGTTTCCGGGAAAATATACTGGAGTTGTATTTATCTTTTGTACCGGCAAGAGAATTGAAACAGTGAATTTTTGAACAAGGTAGTCATCTTTGTTGTCTTCAAGGCTCTTTACCAAAGGCATAAAACAACTTCAAGCTAAAATCAAGACTTATTTGGTAATTGGCCAATTCCTAATCAGAATAATCGATTATTAATTGTAACAAACGATAGATTATTCAATTATGAAAACAGTCTTTGAGGCAGCCCTAGTGCGTAAGCTCAGCGACTGCAATGCTGCATGTGACCTATGAAGTGCAAGCAATTTCATAATTTCAAGACAAGGTTTATGGGTTGAGAGTAAGCAAATTCCCTTTAGTGTTGCTCTAACACAGTGCTAAGCAACCTGTTGTATTTGAGCTACGATGGAAACCACACAAGTGGCAATAACTACACTGCTCACAAAAACTAGGGGATATTACAAATGGAAAAATCCCATAATGAAATATCCCCTAATTTATGTGTGTCATTTCTTTAAAAAAGAAGGAGTGAAAAAATGACCAACACAAAAAGCTGACCATACTTGTTTCCAGTGCCATGATCAAAGCTTTGCTCAAAAAAGAACTTAAATATCTTTAACAGGCTATCAAAATAGGAGCTCCAATTTCAGCCCTCTGTTTTATAACCTGAAAGCATGCAATACACACCCAGTTAGGAGTGGGGGTTCTGGCTTAAGCTATAGCGAAGCAGGAGACTGTACTATTATACAGCGAACATGGGAGTCCAGCGTTACTGGAACCAAAATAGCCCGAACAAAAGGTTTGTCAAGCTGGTTGTCAAGGAGATGACAAGAGCCAGATCACCTGGGAATTTGAAACGGACTATAAGCACCACCATGAGGGCTGAAGAAGAGCCGACAGCAACTGCGCTGCCAATCTCTCGCTCACTGTTTACTGTTATGCAGCCTCTGAATTAATGTTCAAACTGCCAGTATAAGCTTGTCGGGTACACCCATAGGAACAGACTTTGCCATTAAAAGATGACTGATTTGTTAATAATCAAACTGGATTCATATAACAAGATGTGTAATTATATACCACAGTTAAGGTGTGAGAGATGAAAGCAGCCACGCAAAGTGTGACCATGAATGAAGTTGACTTTCCATAGCCCACATACTGGCACTGGGCACATTTATATACTGGAAACTTCTGCAATACCACTACAGCAAAAAACAACAGCGCAGATGGAACACTGTGCAGCTTAGCTAGGCATGCTCAGGAACAGTTATATGCTAGGAGAGGAATATAACAGGCTCAGTGCTTGAGTAGTCTCCACCCAATAATTGCTCCATCTGTACACTAGCCTAAAGCCCTTGAGAACACATGCACTGCTCCAGTGCTGCTACTGTATGGTTGTCTGCACTCACTATTATATGAATCTTTTAATGTATCATAAGGATTTCCACACGGTGTGTTGTTCTATTTTTACAGAAATAAGTTGGATATAACCTATATACAACAGCAGCAGCAGCAGGCAAAACAGAGGCTCGTCTTTCTTAAGGTGGATTTAGGGGACTGGTAGGTTAAAGGTATTAGATCCCAGTGTACTGTGCTCTGTGGGTCAATATTTGGAAAGGCAGCAACGAGCGTTCTGCATTAGGGAGGCTCAGGGCGAGATGACCCCTCATTGCTTTGTACCTCAGAGTACTGGGAGGGGCATGTATAATAGGAGTGTGGGAGTGAAGCTTCAAACAGCCAAGCAGCATATGCAAACAACTCAACTGAAGGTATTTATGACAATGAATAAATCACCTTCAAGTTAAACGACTTCCATGAAGTAACAGTATCCATTAAGGAAAAGCAGTGGACCATGTGTTGACACACCTAATTAGACTGTGTGTGTATACAGTGCATCCGGAAAGTATTCACAGCGCTTTACTTTTTCCACATTTTGTTACGTTACAGCCTTATTCCAAAT